>CM050164.1:18615209-18620209 GCA_027410445.1 Discoglossus pictus
CTCCTCCTGTCTAAAGTCCTTCAAAACCTCTCATAACCTTCAGCCTTAATATGCTCAACTTCACCCTGTACAGTATAATATCACTCACACCCACAATCTACAGTGCAAAACAAAGACACCTCCACCTGCTCGAGCTTACTAGCTTACACACCACCATCTTGCATTTGTCACAAGTAGTGGAGCTACTGCTGGTGCAGATGTCGTTGTTGTTAAGTTATTCAGTCGTTTTCGACTCTCCATGATCCTATGGACCACAGCTTACCAGGCACATCTGTCAGCCACTGCCCCTCTGAGCTCCATCAAGCTCATGTCCATTGCTTCAATTACATCATCTATCCATCTCCATCTCTGCAGTCCCCTTTTTCATGTACCTTTAATCATCAACCACTATAGTCTTCTCTAGAAATCCAGTCTTGTCATGAAATGGCCAAAATATTTCAGCTTCAGCCTCATGTGAACAGTTCGGCTTCATTTCCTGAAGTATTGGATTTTCTTGCAGTCCAAGGAACTCTAAGCAGTTTTCGACAACACCACAATTCAAAGGCGTCAATTCTATGGTGCTCAGACTTCTTTATGATCCAGCTCTTCAGTTCTTTAAGGTCCAGACTTCTTGATCTACAATAGGATAGAGGCCCTCTTCTACAGGCAGTTACATGGAGTAACGGGGCCTAATAATTTATTAGGGGAAAGGGAAAGATAATCGTTTTATAGAACGGTGATCTGACCACCTTCATTTATTATTTTGTTTGGACCGTATAGCTACCTACATAATGATTTTGCACCAGGCCCTCCATTTAGTAGGCCCGTCACGGTTTCACACACCCCACCCTTCTTTTCTAGAGTGTAAGCTCTTCTAAGTAGGGCCTCACTACTGGTGAACCAAGTTATCTACGGACTCCTTTTTTCAGATTTGTATTGTACTCACCCTGTACTTGTATTTCTACTTACTTTAGAATTTGTCTATATCTTTGTAATTTGCTAATTGTACCCACACAGGTTTATCCACTTGACCATTTGATGTCACCAATGATATTACATGGCCAAGTGACATACACAGAAGTGTGCTTGTGTGGACCCGTGTTGCAGGTCAACGTGCAACTGCACCATTAGCAAGATGGAGATCTTGCTATGAAGGGAAGACACAATGGCTGCTCCCATAGTGCAAAACAAAAAGCCCAAATCATGAGTAAGTAGTCTTATCCTTTAATTTTAACAATGTAATATAATCTAAGAAAATAATTTGTTAAGTTGAATTTTGATTTCATTGACAATTTGTTTTCTGACTTCTGTGGCCCTTTAAAGGGACACAACAAATGTCAATTTAATCTTACAAATAAATAAACATATTTACAAATAATTAATATTAATATATTAAAATCTAAAATTATTTCTAATATAAAAATAAATGGCCTGCATTTTACGACCTGACATTTCCACTAGCATTATCTGATCACTAGGGACAGATAACATATTACACATCTGAGCCATTCACTTCACAATGTCACATACCTTTCTACCGAAGTAAACTTTCACTTTCTTCCTCACCCTTGCTATCCTCTATCTGTTCCTCCCAAAGTTACTGCCTCTTCCATCTCCTTTAGATTGTAAGTAGCGAGTTTTCAATCTTGTAGGGTGCTTTGGAAAAAAGCACTTCCTGCAAAGATTCTAATCTCAAAACAGGGCCCTCCATTTTTTCTGCAGTCCCGGTACAGCGCTACGGAATATGTTGGCGCGATACAAATAAAGATTATTAATAATAATAATATGGTTCTGGCAGAAATTAATATCCTCTGCTCTATTCTATTCTACTTTATTATTGTGTCCTCCACCAGAGGTGACTGGTAACTTGTCACCTTAGATAATATGAGCCCCCCACTCCTGTTTACAATATAAGAACATATGTTTGTCTGCCGTGTGGAATTTAGAGGGTCTGCTGTGGGCTACAGAAGCAAAACACTGACATTCCAAGACACATTTACACAATCTCCGTGTAAACCTCACATGTAAAGGCTGCGTCTTGGAATCATGGGGCTAAAAGCTTTTTCTTTACCAGCCCGTGCTGTGAAGTGAAATTCCAGTCTCATTAGTTCTGTAGATACTTTACAATTTATTCCTAAGATCCGGCGATATCTCACATACATTCACAGTATGATTTCCCTTTATTGCCTCTATATCAACCTTGCTCGGACTAAATTGCAATTTAATAAGCATTTTATGCCAAGCCGCAGATTTATCCTTTATTTTATATGCTGCGGTGCTTGTTTTTAATTTTTATTTTATAGTGTAAAACTTCTTTTCGAGAGTACAACATATTCAGAGGTTATTTAGGGTGAAAATAGACTGCAAAGCATTATCTAATTGTTGGATATAGTAAATGCAGTGTAGGCTGAAATATACACCAGCCGGAAGCTCGTTACATTTCAGTACATGCTGCATTTTATTATAATAAAACAATTAGCCATATTACTTTTGCGAAATGTGCAGCACTATGCAATTCACCCATATTTAATGGCTTTTAAGTAGTAGTATTTTAATTTAAAAAAAAGATTATTTTCTCACTATCTTTAAAATAGAGTTTCTCCCATCCTTTTCAGACTGTCAGCAGAAGTGCCAGTAAAGCTGTGCAAAAAATATCAAGTTAAAAGATATCTCCTGCAGGCTGTGCCACATTCTGAAAAAGATGGGCGGAGCTCCAGCTTAAAGCAGTTAATTTCAGTTCCAGTTTTCTCAAAATCACAGAAAGTTCTTTCTAATGATCTTAACTATTGAACAGTTACTTCTCAGGACCAGGGACCTCTACTCATTTTGTATCAACACATGTTGTTACCCTTAAAAGAGTGGTCCAGCCCTGAAATGGCCTGTTGGTCAGTGCGGTTTAGATGCAGTCACGAAGGCACATTGAGCAAGATGTCCATTGCTGGAGTTCACCAAGACCCTTAGCTTGGGAGGGCTGATACATCTTAATTTAACGAAACCCAAAAAAGGCTGAAACATATGTCTGGGGTTTGCTGATTCAGCCTATTTCGCCTCGCTTGTGAGGTGTGGCTGTACTATCAAAGGCACAGTGAGCAGGAAGTCCATTGCTGGAGCCCACTATGACCATTAGGTAGTGAGGCCAGCTATGTCACACTGACGAGGCCAAAGAGAGGCTGAAACATACGTCTGGGGTTTGCTGTTTCTATCATTCAGGCAGGAATTGCCTGGCATTTCGGAACTGGATCAGACTGATATACTACAGGATATTTCTCCCTGTGATGGGCACATGTGAGCTAAATGAGTGCTGCTCTCCGAGAGCGTTACCAGGCCCTACTTAGGTTTGTTCATTATCAGAGTGACCGTGTTTTTGCATACACCCTTGACCACTCTCTGCATAAATATCTAATTTCAGAACCAAGAATTGATACAGATACTCAGCAGTACTATACAATGCAGCATTCACCGGTACTTATCATTCTGTTTTACTTTCTGTTAATTCCCTAAAGATCCTCATTTACCAGCTCACTTCTCCTTTTCACAGAAATCATAAAAGGAAAACAAATATACTGGGGCCCAAGGCAGGAACAAGTCCAAATGCATTTATAAAGCATTTATTTTTCTTGTGTTAGAATATTAGAACAATTATTTTCATAGCCTTTTATTAGATTTCTGTATTTTCATGATAAACATAAAGTTACATTACAGATTGGAATGTTTGTTCTGCAGTGAATGCTTGAACTGTTCTGCCAGGCTTGGACTATCGGGATCAGGGACATATTTAATGAAATTACAGGGCTATCGCTAACGAGATTAATTTGCAGTCTAATGTAAAAAAAAAACAAAAAAAACGTAAAGTAAAACTATGTAAAAAAGGGGATAGCACTACTTTACTTTACCCTTGCTTTGTCCCTTTAAAGGGCCACTGAAGTCAGAAACGGTCCCCTGGTGGTTAGGAGGCAGTGCTATTCACCACTGTGACCTGGGTTCAATACCAAGAGGCCACACCACGCTGAAACCATGCAAGCTTGGGCCTGGTCAGTACTTGGATGGGAGACCACCTAGGATTACCAGGAGCTGTATGCTGTGGCCCACTGGAGAAGGAACTAACAACCCACTACAGAATCTCTGTCATGAATACCAAGTGGAACACCATAGTGTGTTACGGTACATGAGGTCAAGGAGAGTCGGACACGATTGAACAAGACAAACACACAGAAGTCAGAAAATAAATTGTCATTTAATCAATATTCAACTTTATCCATTTATCTAAACAAGATATTGATATAAGAAAATATTATAAAGTTGAATATTCATTAAATTGACCATTTGTTTTCTGACTTCAGTGGTCCTTTTAAAGGGACAAAGCACTCAAATATGGCAGAAAGTACTGCTATTAAAAATAGTACAAATTAGGGTCCTTTACCTCTTCCCCAACACAAAAGATTGGCAGCAACAGTGCCGCCTCCAACTGATAGATGGCACTGCAGATTTTCGTAATACTGCTGCACATTGCATATAACGCCGACAGAAGAGGCCTTGGGTTATGGGAGGCGCACCTGAGGCCCTCGAGGGCCGAGAGACCGCGCTGAACATGGTGATGGCCTCGCTGTGGAATAAGCGCCGTCAAGTTGCGCCACGTCGGAGGGGGCAATAATTATAGGCCTTCACTGAAACCTGACGGCGCCATCTAGCGGATCCATCTAGCATCCTTCCTAATTCTAGAATTATATTCTAAAAGTCTTAGTATTCAATCAGCTGGGCATGCTCCCCCTGCTAATCACCCCGACTGAAAGTGTTAAATAATCACCAGACAGAGTCTGGACGGAGGATCTTGAGAAGTTATTTTCTGCTTATGTTCAAGGTCAATTATCTAACAATAATTATTTATTTTTAATAAAAAACTAATTGCAAATATCTTTATTTATAGGCAGTAACATTTCATCATTCCCGGGACCTTTGCTGCATTGTTTAATTTGCCCATTAATAATGATAATTTATCACAAGAGCATACTGTAAATATGAGC
>CM050164.1:18627709-18740209 GCA_027410445.1 Discoglossus pictus
GCACAGGGAAAGAGAGGGCGCACAGGGAAAGAGAGGGCGCACAGGGAAAGAGAGGGCGCACAGGGAAAGAGAGGGCGCACAGGGAAAGAGAGAGCGCACAGGGAAAGAGAGAGCGCACAGGGAGGGAGAGGGCGCACAGGGAGGGAAAGGGCGCACAGGGAGGGAGGGAGCACAGGGAGGGAGAGGGAGCACAGGGAGGGAGGGAGCACAGGGAGGGAGAGGGAGCACAGGGAGGGAGAGGGAGCAAAGAGAGGGAGAGGTCGCACAGAGAGGCAGAGGGCGCACAGGGAGGGAGAGGGTGCACAGGGAGGGAGAGGGTGCACAGGGAGGGAGAGGGCACACAGGGAGGGAGAGGGCACACAGGGAGGGACAGGGCTCACAGGAAGGGAGAGGGCGCAAAAAGAGGGAGAGGGACCAAAAGAGGGAGGGGGAGCCCAGAGAGGGTGAGGGAGCACAGAGAGGGAGCACAGAGAGGGAAAGAGCACACAGGGAGGGAGAGGGCACACAGAGAGGGAGAGGGCACACAGAGAGGGAGAGGGCACACAGAGAGGGAGAGGGCACACAGAGAGGGAGAGGGCACACAGAGATGAAGGTTTATGGATTTTACCTGTGTTTTTATTTACTTTTATGTATTTTACTTTATTAAGAAGTTTCCTATTAGTTCTATTTTTTCTGCCTACAGTCATACAATTTGTACCTGTTTGGGTCTGCTCTCTTTAGATCATGCAGCTCACGAAGAAAAAGACTATGAAGTGCAGTGTTTAAAAATTAGCCTGTCAGTGACCTCTCTCAAACAGCATGTTGCAGAAAGTTGACACTGATTGATTACTAGAAGACAGTGCAACCCCTGTACTTAGAAGTATACTATCTTCATGAGCTGCAGAAATGAGAAACTAGTTCCTTACTATTTGTAAGATTTAGGCAGTAAAACAGAGCTCATAAGCACAAAAAAAAAAAAAAAAAATTACATAAAAGAATATTATATTCCTAGTGAAATCCATAAACCTACCATGTACCTTTAAAAAGGAAAATATGTGCGATTTAAATCCCTTGAGAACCACAAGATCATGAAATTGCATGAACTGAAAGAGATTCCCGTCACATTGTAGCCGGAGCAGAGCCTGATCCAGACTAAAATAAAAACACAGATATCACTGGAAAATCCTGCTAAGACAAATATCCCCGAGCAGTGAGGCGAGAAGGAAGAACAGGATCTTACTGTGAACTTCTTGTAGAGCTGGTAAGTAAGGAGAGGGTTGGGGAGCTCCCTGAAGTAGAGTTTGCACAGTGACCCCACACAGTGAATGTCCTGGAGGTAGACTTCTCTTGTCAGGTCTGGACATTGATCTGAGCCAAACTCCTGCCTGAAAAAACACAGACAGAGACATAACAGGGGTGAGAGGATGCTGGGACATAACCAGACCGCTATAGGATTAGATATATGAGCCTTTATAACAGGGTGTGGAATCTGTTTTACATTGAGGGTCGCTGACCATCAGAAAGGTCAAATATATACTATGTGTTGTATGAGCACTTGTTCTACTTGGTCCCTGCAGCATGTGCCCATTGGTGTAATGCAGAGACGCTTCTTATCAGAGACACGTGTGATAGGACAAAAATATATATAGGGACAGGCAAAGGTCCACTTCTGGCCACATGTTTTGGAATGCTGCGGAGAGCCAATCTGTGATTGGTTAGTACATCTAGTACCCCGGAGACACTGTGTGCATGGGTTACAGGGGGCGGACCTCAGTAGGGAGTATTTAGAAGGTTTCATTGATATTTAGATATGCAAATGCACCCTTGGGTAGTTTATTTTAATATTAAACATAGGGAAACTTCCATATCCTTTTAATTATAAAGGTTCAAGAGGCAGTATATGATGTATTTCAGGTACCTGAGCTTCTGTATGTTGGACGTTACTCCAGACAGGCGGTAGATGCCATCCACTACACCGTGAGTCTCAATGAACTCTGCGCAGCTCTTCAGTACAAGGGGAACTGAAACAAAATAAAGAAATGGTGTCAGAAACAATGTAGATTCATACCGGAAAAAAAATGATTTTTAATTAAAATAATACATGATGCCTTTTTTTGTAGCTCTCAGAGGTAATGGACCAGCCAGCACCCGGATATAGATCAGAAGACCTCATAATACCATTGTCCACAACTGGTGCACCACCATGGATAGCAAGGAGAATAGGTAGACTAGACGCGGTATTGGCTTTTAATCTATTACCCAAAATATGTCCTCCTTGGTAGTGGTGCTTGGTTTTTACCATTCCACCAATAAAATGAATGTATGAGTTAGCTGTGGAAAAGACAAGAAAAAGGTTAAAGGGATATGGAAGGTCTATGGATTTTACTAGGTATATATATTTAGTTTTATGTACTTTAATTGTTGGATTTTAGGCAGTAAAACAGAGCTTATAAGCATTTATTAATAAAATATAGTACAGAAAAGTAAAGAGATACACCCTGTATTATAGATATTATATATCTATTAAAATCCTGAAACCTGAAATATCCCTTTAATGACTCACAGAGTAGAGTTATATAGGAAGCTTTTATATCATACAGGCTCCTTCATCTGTCTAAAGTTAACAAATAAACTCATATTTAATCAGTTTTTTTGCATAGTTCGTGAGAAAAAAAACAATTATTGTACAACTCTTCCCACGCCAAGGGTGATTTAAATAAAAAGTGGGGCTTGGCCGTAAGCTACAAAGCCAAACAGGAGCCAACCTGCTACCAGTCCCTAAATGCTTTAGTTGTAAACATTACAGTAATGCCAATGAGAACAAAAGTACAATCTGGGGCAGGTAAGCAAAACAGGCATCCATAAGGCTCACTGCCCATCAGTATTATACTATAGGTCAACAAAAAATATATATTTAAGAACCATTTAAGATGTCTGTGGGTAGGTGCATAATCCATCCTATTCTATGCTTTAAAACGGTAATACAGCGAGCATATGCCTAAAAGGAGCCATACATAAAGTGGTATTTGATTAAAGAATGAAAATTCTTTGTGGACTCATTTGAATGTCCCCGCCTAGTTTCCCACAGTGCAATGTGATAACTGTATTTCTTGGAATTCTGCACAGGAAATACATTTTTTTTTAAATTCCTAGACATTTAAATGTGAACACAAATGTACTATTTATTATATTTTGTATTGATTCTATTCTGAAAAAAAGACTCCGGGGAGCTCTTCGCTTTATTTAATATTTAATATATTCTGCAATACTCTGATTATTTATATATATTATACACATACATATATAATTACTGGATTTAAAAAGAACGCCACCTATTTTGCCTCCCCCATGTGCACCACACGGTGCATATTCTTGCATATACTCTGACTCAGGGTATTTATATGAGCGTCCCTTTTCCCCGCCGCGCTGAGTGAGTTTCCAATCATGGATGAAAGGCTCTCTCACATGTGACAGCGGGCTGGCTGCACGGCCTCTCTCTCTGGTATCACAGCTGCTTCCAGTTGTTTGTTCTTCCTGCAGGAGCAGAGCTCCATCAGACGTCTCTGAAGGATTGAGACCAGCTGATGGAACAGAGGCCAAACCACCTCAAGATACCAGTCAGCTGATTAGACTGTCAGATACTCTCTGCCTCGGAGCGGGGTCATGGAGAGACAGATATGTTCCTGAGAGAGGCTTCCTCCACGAATAATCTCATCCTAATAGTGTATGAAGGACAGATGGTACATAAAAATGAAACTTTATGTTTAACGAAACAAACGGTTCTGCCCTCTGCAACGTATTCAGACACAGACTCTGTAGGGCTGGATGTGCAGTGTAGTGTCCTAGCCTATCAGGGACCACGTCTCAGCCGCATGTTACAGAATGTTGCAGGGAGATGATCCCCGATTGGTTACTATGAGACACTGCACACCCAGTACTACACAGTCTGTGTTTTCATGAGCTACAGAGGGCACACCCACACAGGGACTATTTGTATGATTTTAGGCAGTAAAACCTGGAGAAAAAAAGCATTTTTAATAAAATAAAGTAAATAAAATAAATAGATACACAGAGATACTATATACCTAGTAACATCCAGGAACCTTCCATATCCCTTTAATACAGTATCAGTAGGGATTAAATGCTCCTTAATATAGTTACATAGTTACATAGGCCCTCATTCAATTGCAATCTGGCCAATTGAATAGGGCTCTAAATAAGCACATAATTTATATTTTTTAAAGACATTTTTAGTTGGTGAGCAACAATCCAAAAGCAAGGTTTTTCACTAACTAAAAACTTCTTTTAAAAATATATGCTATGTGCTTATTTAGAGCCCTGTTCAATTGGCCAAATAGCAAATTGAATGAGGCCCATAGTATTTAAGGTTGAACAAAGACTTTCAGTCCATCAAGTTCAACCTTTTAAGATCTCCTCTGATCTGCAATATGCGGATTAACTATTAATTAATTAATTAGTTGTATATATAAAATATATATATATATATATATATCTATCCTCTTAAACTCCAAAGCCTTGGATTAGGGATTTAAGGAACCATCATGTGTCACAGCCCCCAGCTTTGGGGGTCAGAGGGAATTGGGGTTTTTGACGGCCATTGATAAGGAACATGCTCATCAAACAAACCGTACAACTAAACAAAACTTTCTTAAAAAGTGTCAAAATATTCTGTGGATACGTTTGGGTCAATAATTCCACTTTCTATCGAATACTCAGCACCTGGATCAAGCTCACAGCGGGAAACATGGCAGACACATAACAGGAAGGGTCTCGGTTACCTGGAGATTACTTTTGATTTGTTCACTCCCCAGAACCAGTAGCTCACCATGTCTTGCACAACTAAAATCACAAGACATTCTCTTATTTTCTGCCGCGATTAATGGGATTCACCCCAGTCCAGTCCATCTGAAATGCCTCTTGTAGGTTCATTCATCTGCTGCTTCCCTCTGCCAATCCATTTTACTGGCTTCCCATATCCTTATGGATTACACGTACATGGCAGTCTGCGGGATCTCCTGGGCGTCTCGTATCAAATCATTTTACTGAGGATTTCTGTATATTTCTAATTCAAAGTACATGTGAAATGTATCCACCTACAATGCACCTATATAGGCAGAGCGTCCTAGCCAATGAGCTGTGCGTAGTTGTGTCCTAACGAATCATCTGTCAGTATCACTGCCGCAGCTTTGTCTCAACCAGTGCGAGGGAAACAGATACATTGTTGTACCTGCCTCTGATTCGTCACTCCTAATTATGAATTTTATGCTAATTTAGCCTGGATTTTTAGGGTCGTTCCTCCTCAAACTCCCTTGCAAACTGTAGGGTAAGTTTATTCATGTTTCTTTAGTTTTTTCAGCAAAACAATCTTTTCACACACTATTGATTATTTTCTTTAAAATGCTTTATAATCCATTAAACTTCTAAATACCTTTAAAACTCTGTATTGATCCTTACCCACAAAGCCCTCAAAAATAATCTGCCTCCTACAACTCAAATCTGCTGTCTCCAAATACTCCCCCAAGAACCACTCTGTACATTCTCCAAGATTGACTCCTCTCGTCGCCACTTCCTAAACCTATCTACAGGATTAACATTTGTAAGTCTCTAAGTTGCTCTGAAGCAGTTAAGGAGAGTCTGACAAACACACTCTAAAATCTCATTTATTCAGAGAAGCCTACAACCATGCGCCCTAACGTCCAGTAATGAAATACAACATATGAACATCTCCTTGTCACAGACCTTGCTTCCTCATCTTTTGACCTTCAAGTAATTCTCTCACTTTTTATCTCAAATGCCCAATTAGATTTAAGTGCACCCTAGAGTAGGGCCCTCGGCTACGGTATTCACTGTAATTAGCTCTATGAAATATGGTGTCACTTCATAAATTAAATGGACATGAAAAGTTTCTGGATTGTGTGCAGTGTCTCACAGTAGCCAATCAGCGGCAACGTTCTGCAACATGCTACTTGAGAGAGCTCACTGAAAGGCTAACTTGAAACACTGTTCTTCCCAGTCTATGTATTCATGAGCTACAGAGGGCAGACCCAAACAGGTACATATTGAATTCCATGTCCCTTTAAAAAAAAAATAAAGATCCGGTGTCTCACATATAATTCAATAATAAGTAATTGAAAACACCAAAAGCATTATTAAAGTTTACCAGGTCCTCCAATGTACTGTAATAGTCGTTTCATATAATAAATAACTATTGAAATATACACCCTTTTCTCTGCATGTTACAGCATGATAACATAGGGCTTGATTAATTTAAGTAATGGAAAAAAAAAGAATGATAACAGGAGTAGCTCATACAGGGTCAAGTCACATTATTATGACTACTTCTGACCTCACAGACAAACTAAATACCACACCTTAAGTGTCGGTACAAACCCAGATTTCCCCTCCTGTTAGCCTTAGGAGTGTATATTATCAAGAGAAATACCACAATCTTTCGAAAAAGAATCAAAAGCACAGGGAAAAAGCAAAGGGAAAAAGCAAGCCCAAATAGAGAGTAAATGGTAAAAGTGCAGAACAGCAAAAAAGTCCATATGAGACGATCTTTATAAGTCCATACTTGGTAGGTCAAATAATCTCTACTGACGGAGGGTGCTGCTTCTTCGCACGGCGCCGCTCACCGTGTGCCCACGTAGTACTATATTTCCTTTTTACTTTTGGAGTCAGCAGAGCGTAGCCAATGAAACGTGTCATGAGCTGGCTTGGTGGGTATATAAGGTGACATGTAGGCATTCTGCAAACCTATCAACCATCGTTGTCATGGGTAAAACGTTTGATTTATATGATTTTGAAAAGGGGATGATCATTGGCCTTTGGTCCAAGGGTGGCAGTATTTCTGAAACAGCGCAGTTTGCGAGGTGTTCACGTGCTGCTGTGGGCAAAGTGTTCCGTGACTTGACATTGCGAATAAATGGCGTTGAAACTGGAGACAATCCCATGCTATTGATTGGGTTATCTATCCATCCTTGAAGACCCATACATGTTGTCTGTCTTCCCTGAAGTCGATGGGATCTTCCAGCAGGACAATGCAACATGTCATATGGCCAGAATTGTCCAGAAGTTGTTGGAGGAGCATGATAAAGACTTCCAAGTACTTCTCTGGCCTCCAAATTCCCCCGACTTGAACCCATCGAGCACCTGTGGGACCACCTCGATCGCCATTTTTGCTGTATGGATCCTCCACCAGGCACTCTTCAGCAGCTATCTGCCTGGCTCCAGACACCAGTGCCAACCTCCCACTACCTTATTAACGCACTACTGCGCCGTCTAGCTGCCGTCCATGCTGCACACGCAGGTTATTCAGGAAATTACCAAATTAGCACAGTGTACACTTCAGGTATTAACTTGTTTTGTAAAAAGGGCTAGTATTGTAGTATAATACAGTCCATTTTTAATGATCTTTAAAAAATTCACTTTAAGATATTATAAAGCTGTTTTATTATTTGTATTTCATAAAATAAATCTTGATTTTAGCTTGAAATACTGAGCTTCAAAAAGAAATACTTTGGTTTGGTAAATAGAAAATGTATAATATAGTATTTGAGCACTGCAAAAATTGTGATGACATCGTTTTTATGCAGAGCAGGAAGTATCCAAATGCTTCTTGTGATGTCACTTCCTGCACAGGAAGTTCCTTATAATATAGCTCTCATATTCCCATATTATGTATCGCAAATAGAAACATATTTGGCTCTGTAGGCATATGTGCTGACCCCTGCTTTAAACAAATACTTTAAGTACTTTATGTGCCCTGCCATTACTTATTGTTGACTAAATGACCACTAAAGTAGGGTGTAATTCCCTGATGGTCCAGTGGTTAGGATTTGGTGAATTTACTGCTGTGACCTGGGTTTGATTCCAGAGTTCATCACACTGATGTTGAGCAGGGTTGGGCCTGGTCAGTACTTGGATGGGAGACCACCTAGAATACCAGGAGCTGTATGCTGTGGCCCACTGGAGAAGGAACTGACAACCGACTCCAGTATCTCTGCCATGAAAGCTAAGTGGATCAGCATGGTGTGTTGCAGTCCATGAGGTCACAGTGAGTTGGACGCAACTGAATGACACAAACAAAGGAGGGTGTGACAAATTTATCTGAAATTTAGGAGCCAACCATGCAAGTTAGGAGCCAGTCAAACATATTTTTTTAACCAAGGTATAGATTATATATTCAAACATATGTATAATAACTAATATTATAGGAGCCGTGGCTCCCTGGCTCCCAAGATTTGTCCAGCCCTGGACTAAAGTATCATGCTTCTAGTATGCTATCATCAATAACCCGATTTTGTAATTGCCAAAAATGTTTACCGAATACATTCAATGTTACTTTATTGGCAGGAGGCATGTGCTTTGGTTGGTGCCTGGATTAAATACCTAGGACGAACCTTAGATTTAGATAATATTTCTATTAAGATTTGCTGAAAGACTGTACATTTCTACTTGACAAAACGACTTAAAGGACCAAGAAAAAAGGCATCCGTTTGTCACGCATGTACCAAACTAATAATATTAGAAGTGGACACCTTGCATAATTCAATGCAACCATAGCTTGAAATTGACACCACACCCCATTCCCTCTCAATGGCCCAGAAGCATGATGTTGCCTCAAACGATGGAACCACAGCTGGCCAGAAATAACACAGAATAATTCCACCATATTTCCATCAGATTTTTATTTCTAACAAGCGAATTGCCCGTCAAAAAATGACGGCAATGAAATTGTAAGTGAGCTAAGGGTGTTTGGTGTATATAATGTGGCTGATGTAGCGTTGTTCCTTTTCTATGTCGTGCAAGTTTTTCGGAATATCCGTAGCTGCTTGGTGGTGTTTTGCGTGTTTAGGGACCTTCAGCCTCGTTTTCGTTTTGTTCGGCGGCCATTTTTTCTCTCGCTTAGGTGATCTCGGGTCTCTAAACTCTGAAATTTGTGCTTAAATGGAGGTGAAGTTACACCTCCATTTAAGCACAAATTTCAGAGTTTAGAGACCCGAGATCACCTAAGCGAGAGAAAAAATGGCTGCCGAACAAAACGCAGAGGTCCTCGGTGCCCCCCATTGCTGTAAGTAACCTTTTTATGTGTTTGTCGTTTGTATTTGTTGTGTCTGTAATGTTTTTGGGTTTGCAACCTTGCTTTCTAAGCTCGTAGGTGTTTTTCGGCAAATACGTAGGTGTTTGGTGGTGTTTTGCGTCTTTAGACTGCTGTAGCCTCGTTTTCTGTTTTTTTCGGCGGCCATTTTTTCTCTCGCTTAGATAATTTTTTAGTGTCTAAACTCTTTTAATTTTAAATTGAGGTGTAACTTTAGTTTTTGAGGTCCTGGATGCTCCCTCTTCCTGTAAGTAAGCTTTTTATGCATTTGTTGTGTGTATTTGTTGTATTTTTGATGTTTTGATGTGCGCGTGTTGCGGCCGATTTTTGCGAGGTCCTAATGGGTCGTAACGCGTCTCGTATTTTGTTTGCGTTACGACGTAAATTTTTCCGAGGGTCGCAGTTGCTGACAAGGAGCGCCTTCGCTCATATGTTCACAACTATATCTGTGATTAAAAACTAGCTTATGACTTGTTTTTCTAATTAATTAGTCAGAGTTAAAGTTTTCAAACATGATATTTTTTCCACTGTAAGTGCCAGTAAGATAACCCTTCCCTCATGCTACAGGTAGACTAGCAATCCAAGATGCAAGCACTCATGACTGAGCAGATTCGGCTAATTATAAGATTTTGTCTAAAATTGTGTTGTTGCTTGTAAGTTACATGGCTGCTAATGGTGTTAGTTTACCCCATACTGTGATCCTCTAACAGCACACCGACCATGCTTATTAGGATGGTTGTCTTGAAGGGTAAGCTCTCTTCTTTCCTTGGTCAATTATACAATTAAAAACAGAGGCAGATCAAGAAACGCAGCTTGAGGGTGGGACTCAAACGCTAAACGCAACAGCAAATTCACTGATGGAAGAAAAACAAAGTTGTGATGTTGACCACATCTGGCTAGTGCGCCGCACAATTTCATTTGCTCTTGTAGGTTGTCTACAGGGCAGGAACTTGTATACAATCTTTCGAAAAAGACATTTAGAAGAGGCATCATCACTGGACAGACAGTGTATGCATGATTAAATTAAGCAAACTGACACTGATCTGAATTCACCACTGTAATCTGATTAAAAAACGTTTGAGAAAAACAGCCATTTTTTTTTGTCATCATCCAGTCATTTTCAATTCTCTGTGACCTCACGAAGACATCTTTATGTCCATGGTCATGCTCATCCACTTGGCTTTCATGGCAGAGATACTGGAGTGGATTGCCAGTTTTTTCTCCAGTGGCCCACAGCATACAGCTCCTGGTTTTGTGTCCCATCCAAGTCCTGACCAGGCCCAACTCTGCTTGGCTTCAGGGTGGTGTGACCTCTTGTTTCTCTGGCTGGAATTAAAGCCAGGTTGCAAGCACCAAATCCTAACCACTGGACCACTAGGGACACCGTAACAGCCATAGGCCCCTGCATTACAGGTATTTCTCATTTATATAAAGGTTGGTGTTTCGGTGAGCCAAACTATTACATAGCCAGTCACAGTATTAAGCAGGTAACATTTGTCCATAACTGGTCTTTCAATGTGAGAAATCATAGTGAGTATGTGCGGGTGCACCGAGACTTTCTCTTGAACATATGAAAAAGATTTTGAAAATGTAAAAAAAATATTTTAGCCCCTAATTTATAACCTTTTATATGCAAATATTGCTGCGATGGGATCTATCATTTTGGTTTCAAGTAGGAGAAGGCTTTGAATGTACCGGAAAATCCTCCCTGCACAATGGGAGTGTTGTAGCTGAAATTGTCAGTGCCTTCAACGGGACTAATGGAAAACAAATCAATTTATAGTCTTTAGTTATATGGTAGATTGGACACTTGGGAGAGTGTTCACAGCCCGTGGTAATGAAAAAAAGTGCATTATATGAGCTGTCTAAACGCAATAAGATTAACGTCTTAACTGGAGGAAGAAACAAGTCATTAATTAACTAATCTGATTTATTCAGTGGAACCCAACGAGTTTCTGTTCCAAATCATGTAACATTAGGATTTGTGATTCATTTAGTTATTCCTGTTTTGAAAAGTCAAAGTGACCCCAAACAAGCTTTGTTTGCAGATTTATAATATACATTAGATGGGAAACTTCATGGGAGCACGTGTGGAGCATTAACATGTGTTTGGCATGGGTTCCATGAAGAAAGGGAGAAGACACTTGGAACTTGCAGATCTGATCTCTGCGCATAACTCATACCGGTGTATTAGTGCTCATTGGCTGACAAGTCCAGCTTGTGTTATTGCTTGCAGGTTTACACTCATATATTTGCTGGCAATGACAACCTCATACAGCTGTATTAGTGTTCATTGGCTCACAGGGACAAGCTCAGATAACTGTATAATTGTTTATTTTTCTGAAAAGGATAAGATCATAAAGATGTTAATAGTATTAGTCTTAATTTGCCCCTAGGGAAAATATTCATACAAAGCATCTTATTCAGTACAGGGATCCTATTTCTAAAAAGCATGTTTAATGTACATTAATGTTTCCGTTTCAGATTCTCCGTTCCTCTGATATTTACATAATATTTGCATAATCCACTTTGAGAACAACCTCTTTAACTCAGCTGTGCCATTTTCAAGTTTTGCTGCAGTCCACCTCTTCCACAGGAAGGCAGAATCATGGCTACATTGTATATATATTGCTCAGTGATTCACAGGTTTACAGTTGTTTTCATAGGATTTGAATGTATTTGTTTAATTCCCGGTGTCTTCAGTCATGGTGTCCTCTTGCTTCCTCTGTCTCTATCCTCATGTCTGCTCCATTACTTTGTTTGCATTATTGTGCCCGCTTCTTTCCTTGTTTTTCCATCCTGGTATTTTTGCCCTCCTCTTGTTTCCACCCCTGTGTCTGTTGCCTTGTTTTTGTTTCCATTCTCATGTCTAATCCATTCCATTGTTTTCCTCTTCATGTCTGCTCCCTTTCTTTGTTTACAGCCTTATATCTGCTTCCTTCCAGTATTTCTATCATGGTGTCTAGTCCCTTCCTTTATTTCCACATTTGTATCTGTTCCCTTACTGTTTCCATTCCAGTGTCTGCCCCATGCCTTTGTTACTATCCTGGTGTCTGCCCCATGCCTTTGTTTACAGCCTGGTGTCTGCTCCTTTCCTTTGTTTACACCCTGGTATCTGCTCCTTTCCTTTGTTTACACCCTGGTGTCTGCTCCTTTCCTTTGTTTACAGCCTGGTGTCTGCTCCCTTCCTTTGTTTACAGCCTGGTGTCTGCTCCCTTCCTTTGTTTACAGCCTGGTGTCTGCTCCCTTCCTTTGTTTACAGCCTGGTGTCTGCTCCCTTCCTTTGTTTACAGCCTGGTGTCTGCTCCCTTCCTTTGTTTACAGCCTGGTGTCTGTTTCCATCCTTGTGTCTGCTCCCTTCTTTAATTCCACCCCGTGTCTACTCCTATCTTATGTTTCCATCTTGGTGTCTGCTCTCTTCCTTTGTTTTCACCCTTGTATCTGCTGCCTTCCTTTGTTTCCATCCTGGTGTCTGACCTTTTCTTTGTTTCCACCCTTGTGTCTGCTCCCTTCCTTTGTTTCCATTTCCATCTCGGTGTCTTCTCCCTTCCTTTGTTTCCATCCTGTTGTCTGTTACCTTCTTTATTTCAACCCACGTGTCTCCCCCCTTCCTTTGTTTCCATCTTGGTGTCTGCTCCCTTCCTTTGTTTCCATCTGGGTGTCTGCTCCCTTCCTTTGTTTCCACCTTTGTGTCCGCTCCCTTCCTTTGTTTCCATCCGGGTGTCTGCTCCGTTCTTTGTTTCCATCCGGGTGTCTGCTCCGTTCTTTGTTTCCATCCGGGTGTCTGCTCCGTTCTTTGTTTCCATCCGGGTGTCTGCTCCGTTCTTTGTTTCCATCCGGGTGTCTGCTCCGTTCTTTGTTTCCATCCGGGTGTCTGCTCCGTTCTTTGTTTCCATCCGGGTGTCTGCTCCGTTCTTTGTTTCCATCCGGGTGTCTGCTCCGTTCTTTGTTTCCATCCGGGTGTCTGCTCCGTTCTTTGTTTCCATCCGGGTGTCTGCTCCGTTCTTTGTTTGCATCTGGGTGTCTGCTCCGTTCTTTGTTTCCATCTGGGTGTCTGCTCCGTTCTTTGTTTCCATCCGGGTGTCTGCTCCGTTCTTTGTTTCCATTTTAAAATTGGTGACTATTTTACCTAAACTCAGTTATATCACATAATACAGTGCATGCCCTTCAGTATTTCAACCATTTGGAGGAAATCAGGGTCATGAAATAAGACCATCTGACCCCAGGTGAGCCACTCTCACATTTATAGGGATACATAGGTTAAATCCACTTTCTAAAATTACAAATTCACCTAAAAATCCCATTACCCAGCCAGCAGCTGACTGTCCAGCCTCAGACACAGCTGTGAGATCTCTGCTCTGTCCCCATTTAATTCCTTGCGGTTATATCTCATTCGTGGCTCAGTTTTGGTTTCCTTCAAGAACAATATTATAGACGTCTGGGCTGTAATTTTACATTCATCTCCCAGTGATTCGGAGTTCAACAGGGCAAGAGTGGAGACGGTCATGACGCTTCCTGTTCTGCAGATAACTAACCTTAAAATAGTCTGTGAGCTGCGAGCTGGCGTGTACTAACAGACTGTCAGACACATACAGGATGGGAACGTACTGTCACACAGGCTTTATTTTGTTATATTATAATATTAATTAATGTATGTTTCTATTGCAGGAAACAAACAAACAAAAATAAACAAATACAGATATAAATATATCACTAGCAAACAATTTTAAACAATAAAAATAGATAAGGCCACCATGATTTACTGATCTTTCCCATTATTTCTGCATGTTTTCTACTACTGGTAAGTGTTATCTCTCCTTGAGAAGTGACGTTTACTGTGATTTAAGTATCTCACCAAGACGTTTTGTACTCCATATACTTAAATCACTACAAGCAGCGTCTCATACCATCCAATCAGTGACCATCACTCAGCAACATGCTGCTGAGATGTGGTCCCTGATAGGCTAGGACACTACACTGCACACCCGGCCCTGCATTGCTGCAGTGGGCAGACTCACACAGGGACTATTTGTTTGATTTTAGGCAGTAAAAACAGATTTTATAAATAAAATAAAGTACGTCTTAATCAACTAAAGTACTTACAAGTAAGACAAAAGTAAATAACCTTACATAGCCCTTTAAATACAATTTCCTTTATTTGTCCCAAAATCTGGATCTACCATAAAGACATTTGCTCGTTGAGCTGATTAGATTACAGGGTTTAAGGTCTTGGACTATATATATTTTATTTCCAGTGAAATACAAGGACAAAATAAGAACAGCTGCAAGTGATAAAGATTAGATGTGGATGAAGAACGGTCTGTTCTCACAAAATATCCAACTAAATTGGTGAATAATACAATGACCTTCACATGTATATTATAATATAGGGGGGAGCAGGGAGAGGGGGGCAACAGAAACTCCATAACAACTTAAAGCAAGGGGGGAGATGGAGAGGTACAAGGGGGAGAAGAGAGAAGCAGAGGGGAGAAGAGAGATGCAGAGGGGAGAAGAGAGATGCAGAGGGGAGAAGAGAGAAGCAGAGCGGAGAAGAGAGAAGCAGAGGGGAGAAGATGGAGAGATACAAGGGGGAGAAGAGAGAAGCAGAGGGGAGTAGATGGAGAGATACAAGGGGGAGAAGAGAGAAGCAGAAAGGAGAAAAGAGAAGCAGAGGGGAGAAGATGGAGAGATACAAGGGGGAGAAGAGAGAAGCAGAAAGGAGAAGAGAGAAGCAGAGGGGAGAAGATGGAGAGATACAAGGGGGAGAAGAGGGAAGCAGAAAGGAGAAGAGAGAAGCAGAGGGGAGAAGATGGAGAGATACAAGGGGGAGAAGAGAGAAGCAGAAAGGAAAAGAGAGAAGCAGAGGGGAGAAGATGGAGAGATACAAGGGGGAGAAGAGAGAAGCAGAAAGGAGAAGAGAGAAGCAGAGGGGAGAAGAGAGAAGCAAAGTGGGGGTAGAAAAATACAGATGAGATTAGAGAGATGCAAGAGGGGCTAGAAAGATATAGAGGGGAGTAGAAAGCTTCACAAGGGAGTAGAGGGATGCAAGATGGGAGGAGAAAGACGCAGAAGGAACTGTACAGATGCAGAAGGGAGTACTAAGGAAAAAGATAAATAGGTGAGAAGAAAGTTGGACTGTGGAGTGAACAGATGCAAGGAGGGAGAAGTGAGATGCAGAGGTGGTAGGAAGATGTAGAGGGAAGTAGAATGATGCAAGAGACATTAGAGATATGCAAGGAGGGAGAAGAGATACAAAGAGGGAGAAATGCAAGATGGTGTAGAGAGATGCAAAGAGGGAATATCCATGTAAAGGTGCGTAGGAAGCTGTGCAGGGAATTAGAAAGATGCAAGAGGGAGTAGAGAGATGCAAGAAAGTAGTAGAAGGATGCAGAGGGGGTATTAAGATGTAGAGGGAAGTAGAACATTGCACAGGGGAGCAGAAAGACGCATAGTGGATATAAAGATGCAGAAGGGAAGATGTAGATGCAGGGAGTATAGCGATCCAAGGAAGGGCAGACAAAGACAAGGAAGATCAAAGAGATGCAAAATGGTTGTAGAGAGAAGCAAGGAGGAAGAAGGAAGACACCTGAGACATGCAGAGAGGAGTAAAATGATGCAAAGGTAGCACAGAGAAGTGAAGAATTCCAGAGGGGAGTAAATATATAGAGGAGAATTAGATCCAGGAGGGATATATGTAGGTGGAGAGGAGAGCGCAGCGTGAGAGAGGACGCCGAGCTGTGGTACAGTCTGACATATCCAGCTATTTCTGTCTCTCTCGCGCTCGCTGCCAAATCCTGATCTGCAGAAGCCAAAGCCGTCAGCCTGAAACTCCCTTCTATTCTGCTGACTTCATGTTAAATGATGGAAGAGCTTCCAGCCGGCATGACTGTGATAGAACAAGCACACACATATATACATACTATATACATACTATATACATATACTATATATATATTGTTGTTTAGTCAATCAGTTGTGTACGACTCTCTGTGACCCTATGGACTACAGCACACCGGGCACATCTTACGTCTGGCTCTGCTTATCCATAAGATTTTTGTGGCAAAGATAATGGAGTGGTTTGCCAGTTCCTTCTCCAGTGCACTGTGATTTGTCTGAGATCTCTGCTTTGATCTGCCCATCTTGGGTGACCCTACAGGGTTTAGCTCACAGCTTCATTGAAGTATACAAAGCCCATTCACCATGACGAGATGGCAATCCAGAAGATATATATATATATATATATATAGTAATTTAGTAATTATTAATCCATATAAATATAGATTAATAATGAGTATTGCAATATAATTTGATACCTTTTGTATTGGACAAACGTCTTATTTATAATGACGAGCTTTCGAGAGGCTTAACCTCTCTTTATCAAGTCTCAAGCAATACTACATGAGATGGAACCCTCAGTTTGAATAATAACAGCAGATGCAGAGAGAGTGGAGACAGCATCTGACATCATCAGGTAAATTCATATATGGGGAATAAACACAACATAGCAAAGGTAACATATATACACATAATCTATACACATATACATCAATATATACATGAAAAAGCAGAGCACTGTAGTCCACGGTGATATCTTTCCTGTTGGACAAACACCTCACTAAGAGTGCTAAGTCTGTTATTGTAGAAAAATAAAAAAAATCACATGAAATTCTGATAATGTGTTAGAAAGCCCAAATCTATATTAAGTCCTGTGTTTTTAGAGTTGAAGAATGTGATCATCTTTATTTCAAATGCTTAATATAGATTTGGGCTTTCTAACACATTATCAGAATTTCATGTGATTTTTTTTATTTTTCTACAATAACAGACTTAGCACTCTTAGTGAGGTGTTTGTCCAACAGGAAAGATATCACCGTGGACTACAGTGCTCTGCTTTTTCATGTACATATTGATGTATATGTGTATATAATATGTGTATATATGTTACCTTTGCTATGTTGTGTTTATTCCCCATATATGTATTTACCTGATGATGTCAGATGCTGTCTCCACTCTCTCTGCATCTGCTGTTATTATTCAAACTGAGGGTTCCATCTCATGTAGTATTGCTTGAGACTTGATAAAGGGAGGTTAAGCCTCTCGAAAGCTCGTCATTATAAATAAGACGTTTGTCCAATACAAAAGGTATCAAATTATATTACAATACTCATTATTAATCTATATTTATATGGATTAATAATTACTAAATTACTAGATTACTGGACATTCACGGCTGCTTCACTCTTCAATATATATATATATATATATATATCACATATATAGTTGTGAGAATGCAAGCTGTTGCTCACGCTTGCGGGCTCGCCTAGCGAGCCCGCGGCTTGCGTAGCGAGGGCAGCGGGCGAGGGCCTCAGTTGCTGGCATGGAGTGCCGAAGGCGCTCCATGCCAGCAACTGCAACCCTCGCAAACTTTACGTAACAACATAACAACACGACACACCAATTACGACCCTCGCAAACTTTACCTCGCAACGCAAACAACATACGACACACATTAACACACATTACGGCCTCGCAACACTTGGCCGCAACTCGCGAACATTACAAAATTCAAAACACAATAAATACACACAGCACATACATAAAAAGCTTACCTACACCAAGAGGGAGCATCCAGGACCTCAACAAAAACTAGTTACACCTTCATTTAGCTCAAAATAAAACACTTTAGACACTAATATAATCGCTAAGCGACAGAAAAAATGGCCGGCGAAAAAAACGAAAATGAGGCTACAGCACTCTCAACACGCAAAACACCACAAGAAACTCGCAAAACACCACAAACGACCTACGGATAATCCGCAAAGACGCATACCACACATTACCCGCCATTTTACGCCCATGCGGAAGTACACAACTACGCTAAAGGTTTGGTCTCGCGCACGCACACTATTACACTGCACACATTCATCACGCTTACACAGCAGATCCACACCACTAATGCTGCAGCAACATCAACACAGATTGCCAGCTCTTCATCACAATGCTTCAAAATAGGTAAAATATATTCATTTATTAATTGTATTATATATTTCATTATTACACACTAAACAGCATTAGCTACCTTACAATTTCATTGCCGTCATTTTTTGACGGGCAATTCGCTAGTATATACATAAACTCTGGATTTCTGGATGTTACCTCACCCCTCCCTATCATTCAGCTTTCAGGAAGTGATGTAACAAACACAAAATGGATTCCTGCACTCATAAAAAGTCCTCAAAAAGCGTTAGTCTGATTCATACTTGACAAACCAGTGCATTTTGTCTTGAACCGCAGTGGTCCCTAAAGTAAGATACTTTTATATTAAATTATCAGCATTACACTACTTACACGCACAAAGGGAAGATACTGCAGCTTTTATGAACTTACAATAGGACAATTTTTAAGTTGGAGAAATAAAGCCCTTATCAACATCCAAGCTCCCCACCTGCTTGCAGAAACAGATAAGCAAGCGCATGCATGGCACCCATTACAGTACTATATAATCACCTATAATATGTAAGTGTCATCTGCACAGGCGTCACAAGGTGGAAATCTGGTGATGCGCCGTAGGCTGGTCACTGACGCCATTACGCAGTGCCAGGAAAGATAGGGCTGAGAGAGAGAGACATGACAGAGAGAGAGACAGGACACAGAGACAGACACACAGAACAGAGAAAGAGAGATACACATGACAGAAAGAGAGCGACGGGAGAGACACACACACGGGACATCTAGAGAGAAAAAAAGAGGGAGAGAAAGTGAGCGCACAGAGAGAGACACACACACACACAGGACAGATAGAGAGATACACACACACACACAGGACAGAGAGAGAGATACACACACAGGACAGAGAGAGAGCGCAGAGAGAGAGGGAGACACAGGACCAAGAGAGAGAGACAGACAAAGGACAGAGAGAGACAGGACAAAGAGAGACACACACCGGACAGAGAGAGAGAGAGTGAGAGCGCACACAGAGAGATAACATAGAGAGTGCACACAGAGAGAGGGCAGAGAGAGAGCGCATCGAGAGAGAGAGAGAGTGCACAGAGAGACAGCACAGACAGCATACAGACAGAAAGGACAGAGAGACAACATACCCGTCGTATAACACAGAGAAAGAGCACACAGGGAGAGAGCGCACAGAGAGAGAGAGAGAGAGAGCACACAGAGAGTCAGCACAGACAAGTTAAGATAACATTCTCTGATGACGTAATTTATGACGAGCAGGTTATTACTTGTTAATAATTCAGAGCCTATATTATTATTTTTTTTATAAATTATATCCATCCAGAAATTTTCAAACCTTTAAAATCGTCTAATAGGAAATAAAGTTATTTTCCCGGGTCTCTTTCATCAAATAAACTCGTTACACCAATATATTTGTGTGTGCATCCACATGGACTAATAGTAAGCTGCTATGTGCATTAGAAGATGCAACATGGAGATCTGCATCTTGCTTCCAGCCTACCTCATACAGTGACACACTCTAAGAGATGGATGCAAAGTGGTAGACAGTGCTAAATGGCATGTAGAGGTATATTAGAAAATAATAATAATAACTTTATCTACCTGGGTTAATAAGCTTGTCATTATGCTGGATGCAGCCTTAAAGGGACAGGGACTATTTTATCACCACAGTGTCCCTCAGTGCAGAGTAATTGGGCCAATTAGTTCTTATCTGCCATGAAAATCTGTCTCCTAAGCTCTAATTGCAAAATGGATACAAGGAACAGAAATGCACTTATAGGGCACAGAGTACTGAGAAAACCCGGCACCGGGTGAGCAGGACTGGCAGGAACAGGAAGGGACTCATTAAGCAGAGAGTTCTCTCTTTGTAGTTCAGATGGGAAATGAAAGAGGCTTCTGTGTGTGTTTAATCTAAAGAGAGCAGCCAAATTGTGTAGTATAGAACATAAAATACTTATATATATATATATATATATATATATATGTGTGTATATGTACATATGGCTATCTATAAATCTAATTATTTTATATATATACACATTATTTTATCCAAAATCCTCAAGTATATTACATATTAAAATAGTAAAATTAAAACAACACACAACTAAAGATAATGAGCAGATTTCAAACCTTATTAATTTAAATAAATCCATAAAAAATAAATGAATTAATTTAAATAAACATATAATCAAGACAAATTAAAGCGAGATGGAAGGTTCCCTGGGTGTTACTAGGTATATAATATCCTTGTGTATGCATTTACTGGTATGTACTTTGTTTCATTAGGAAGTGCTTATAAGCTCTGTTTTTATGGCCTAAAATCAAACAAATAGTTCCTGTATGGGTCTGCCCTCTACTGCATATGCAGACACAGACTCTGTAGGGCTGTATAGTGTCATAGCCTATCAGGGACCAGGTCTCAGCAGCATGTTGTAGTATGTTGCCCTCCTCTCTCTGTAGTTTATCTGTATTCTTCCTTGTCCTTTTACCCTGTACAGCGCTACGGAATATGTTGGCGCAATACAAATAAAAGCTAATAATAATAAAATGTTTTCTTAGACAAGGTCCCTGATAGCTTAGGACACTACACTGCACACTCAGCACTACAGCCAGTGAAAGGGTTAACAGCTTAGCATATGTCTACATTCAGATAAACAACTTTGCAATATGTTTTGTTTTCTTACTGAAATTGTAATTATAAAAGCCCTTTTTTACTCCTACCTAGTATATCAGCTTCTATTAGGACATCAGTGTTCAGGCGGCTAAACATATGCAGCCGACTTGAGAAGGAACTGGCAACCCACTCCAGTATGCCATGAATACCAAGTGGATCAGCATGGTGTGTTGTGGTCCATGAGGTCACGGATAGTCAGACATGACTGAACAACACAAATATACTGGGTCGATAGGGAATTGCAAGGTGGCCCCAAGTTATTTACAACGGGGTCCTCCATTCACTAGCTCAGCCCCTGACCATACTAGTTTCTGCTGATCAACTTCCTGAGGAAGGAGGAGAATTTAAATGCACAGGATGCATGGGGATGTGGCATCCATTGATTTCAACTGGAGTTATGAAAAGCACATTAGTTTACACTTGTCTGAGGAAGTAACAGACTGAATCCTGCAGTAAAAACAATTACATTAAAAAGTAAAACATTTAAAATTACAGCTCTCTGCAAATATTTAGATAAGTGTCACTGGACCAAAGAGCTTACAATTAAAAGTGCTGTGTCTGGGACCTTGTGTCTATGAGCCTCAGACAGTAAATATTAGGACAGAGCTCAGCCAAGATAGTTCTGGCACTGAGCTGAGCTTCCCTAATTCAAAGGCAGCGTGTCCAACACCCTTGTGGCACCTCCGATACATGAGCGCAGAGAGACGCTACCCCGGGCAGGGGGCCACACAGCTGTCTTTACTTTAGCCAGGAGCCGCCCCAGAAAGAAAGAATATCCCAAGGCTCGTTACCACTGTCAGTTAGTGGGGAAATAGCAGGAGGTGGAACAGTGTAAAGGAGTGTCTAAGGCTGGCACACGCGTCATATATACATACATACATACATACATACATACATACAAACATACATACACAGAGAGACGGACGCAGATACATAGAGGCATAGATACAGACAGAGAGACGGACGCAGATACATAGATACAGGCAGAAAGACGGACGCAGATACAGATACATAGAGACATAGATACAGGCAGAAAGACGGACGCAGATACAGATACATAGAGACATAGATACAGGCAGAGAGACGGACGCAGATACATAGATACAGGCAGAGAGACGGACGCAGATACATAGATACAGGCAGAAAGACGGACGCAGATACAGATACATAGAGACATAGATACAGGCAGAGAGACGGACGCAGATACATAGATACAGGCAGAGAGACGGACGCAGATACATAGATACAGGCAGAAAGACGGACGCAGATACAGATACATAGAGACATAGATACAGGCAGAGAGACGGACGCAGATACATAGATACAGGCAGAGAGACGGACGCAGATACATAGATACAGGCAGAAAGACGGACGCAGATACAGATACATAGAGACATAGATACAGGCAGAGAGACGGACGCAGATACATAGATACAGGCAGAAAGACGGACGCAGATACAGATACATAGAGACATAGATACAGGCAGAGAGACGGACGCAGATACAGATACATAGAGACATAGATACAGGCAGAGAGACGGACGCAGATACATAGATACAGGCAGAAAGACGGACGCAGATACAGATACATAGAGACATAGATACAGGCAGAGAGACGGACGCAGATACATAGAGACATAGATACAGAGAGACGGACGCAGATACATAGAGACATAGATACAGGCAGAGAGACGGACGCAGATACATAGAGACATAGATACAGAGAGACGGACGCAGATACATAGAGACATAGATACAGGCAGAGAGACGGACGCAGATACATAGAGACATAGATACAGAGAGACGGACGCAGATACATAGATACAGGCAGAAAGACGGACGCAGATACAGATACATAGAGACATAGATACAGGCAGAGAGACGGACGCAGATACATAGATACAGGCAGAAAGACGGACGCAGATACAGATACATAGAGACATAGATACAGGCAGAAAGACGGACGCAGATACAGATACATAGAGACATAGATACAGGCAGAGAGACGGACGCAGATACATAGATACAGGCAGAGAGACGGACACAGATACAGATACATAGATACAGGCAGAGAGACGGACGCAGATACATAGATACAGGCAGAGAGACGGACGCAGATACATAGATACAGGCAGAAAGACGGACGCAGATACAGATACATAGAGACATAGATACAGGCAGAGAGACGGACGCAGATACATAGATACAGGCAGAGAGACGGACACAGATACAGATACATAGATACAGGCAGAGAGACGGACGCAGATACATAGAGACATAGATACAGGCAGAGAGACGGACGCAGATACATAGAGACATAGATACAGACAGAGAGACGGACGCAGATACAGATACACAGAGACATAGATACAGGCAGAGAGACGGACGCAGATACAGATACATAGATACAGGCAGAGAGACGGACGCAGATACATAGAGACATAGATACAGGCAGAGAGACGGACGCAGATACATAGAGACATAGATACAGACAGAGAGACGGACACAGATACATAGACACATAGATACAGACAGAGAGACGGACGCAGATACATAGAGACATAGATACAGGCAGAGAGACGGACGCAGATACACAGAGACATAGATACAGGCAGAGAGACGGACGCAGATACATAGAGACATAGATACAGGCAGAGAGACGGACGCAGATACATAGAGACATAGATACAGGCAGAGAGACGGACGCAGATACATAGAGACATAGATACAGACAGAGAGACGGACGCAGATACATAGAGACATAGATACAGGCAGAGAGACTGACGCAGATACATAGAGACATAGATACAGACAGAGAGACGGACGCAGATACATAGATACAGGCAGAGAGACGGACGCAGATACAGATACATAGAGACATAGATACAGGCAGAGAGACGGACGCAGATACACAGAGACATAGATACAGACAGAGAGACGGATGCAGATACATAGAGACATAGATACAGACAGAGAGACGGACGCAGATACACAGAGACATAGATACAGGCAGAGAGACGGACGCAGATACACAGAGACATAGATACAGGCAGAGAGACGGACGCAGATACATAGACGCATAGATACAGGCATAGAGACTGACGCAGATACATAGAGACATAGATACAGACAGAGAGACGGACGCAGATACATAGAGACATAGATACAGGCAGAGAGACGGACGCAGATACATAGAGACATAGATACAGGCAGAGAGACGGACGCAGATACATAGACACATAGATACAGGCAGAGAGACTGACGCAGATACATAGAGACATAGATACAGGCAGAGAGACGGACGCAGATACATAGAGACATAGATACAGGCAGAGAGACGGACGCAGATACATAGAGACATAGATACAGGCAGAGAGACGGACGCAGATACATAGACACATAGATACAGGCAGAGAGACTGACGCAGATACATAGAGGCATAGATACAGACAGACGGACGCAGATACATAGAGACATAGATACAGGCAGAGAGACGGACGCAGATACATAGAGACATAGATACAGGCAGAGAGACGGACGCAGATACATAGACACATAGATACAGGCAGAGAGACTGACGCAGATACATAGAGACATAGATACAGGCAGAGAGACGGACGCAGATACATAGAGACATAGATACAGGCAGAGAGACGGACGCAGATACAGATACATAGAGACATAGATACAGGCAGAGAGACGGACGCAGATACAGATACATAGATACAGACAGAGAGACGGACGCAGATACATAGACACATAGATACAGGCAGAGAGACGGACGCAGATACATAGACACATAGATACAGGCAGAGAGACGGACGCAGATACACAGAGACATAGATACAGGCAGAGAGACGGACGCAGATACATAGAGGCATAGATACAGGCAGAGAGACGGACGCAGATACATAGAGACATAGATACAGACAGAGAGACGGACGCAGATACATAGAGACATAGATACAGGCAGAGAGACGGACGTAGATACATAGAGACATAGATACAGAGTGTACATTATATACAAAAACACTGATATGAGATGAAACCCTTAGCGCCTTCACTGCCTTGCTAAAGAAGTTGAAGGTAAAGGTGATGGACTGGCCAAGCATGTCTCCAGATCTAAACCCTATTGAGCATCTGTGGGGCATCGTCAAACGGAAGGTGGGGAAGTGCAAGGTCTCTAACATCCACCAGCTCAGTGATGCCATCATGGAGGAGTAGAAGAGGACTCCAGTGGCAACCTGTGAAGCTCTGGTGAACTCCATGCCCATGAGGGTTAAGGTAGTGCTGGAAAATAATGGTGACCACATAAAATATTGACACTTTGGGCCCATTTCCACTTAGAGGTGTACTTACTTTTGTTGCCAACGGTTTAGACATTAATGGCTGTGTGTTGAGTTATTTTGAGGGGACAGCACATTTACACTGTTATACAGGCTGTACACTTACTACTTTACATTGTAGCAGAGGGTCATGTCTTCAGTGTTGTCACATGAAAAGATAAAATAAAATATTTACAAAAATGTGAGGGGTGTACTCACTTTTGTGATATACTGTATATATATATATATATATATATATATCACATATAATAGTTGTCAAACTACAAAACTTTGTGACGCTTTCGCGAGCTTGCAAGAACTGCCTACCTTGCGACCAAGGGACACAGATCGGGTCGCATTTGCGGAACGTGGCGGCTCCCATGTCGGCTGCAATGAGCCAAAGGCTCATTGCAGGCCGCAAATGTGGACCCTCGCAAAGCGAGGAGCCAAATTTGCGGAGGTGGAGGATCTACGGCGCCTCACAGGCGGTTACAAACACCCACAGAATCTAAAACGCAATGACTAAATACGAACTTAAACAAAAAAATACGAGCCGCGGGACTTGGAAAAAAAAATTAGGAACTCACAAAAATACGACCTTAACGGCCAAACCGCGCACAGCGGAAAACATAAAAAAAACACTACACACAAAAATGTAATAAAAACCTTAGCCAGAGCAAGGGGGGACACCCAGGATGTCTGGGAGTGAGGTTACACCTCAATTTAAGTCCAATTTAGCGAGTTTAGACACAAGAAAATCCCCTAAGCGACAGAAAAAATGGCTGCCAAAAAAACAAAAACGAGGCTACAGGACCCTAAAGCCGCCAAACACCACCAAGCACATACGGCTTTTACAAAAACCTGTACGAGGTACAAAATACACTATTAGCAAGGACTCTAAATCATACAAATCCGCGTACCACATACACAATCACCGCCATTTTACAACACTAACTTACACAATGCGGAAGTACCCAGCTACACTAACGGCTTCCCCTCGTGCATGCAGCCTATTTACACTACACACTGCACACATTGCTCACACCTATATTACTTCCAAATAGGTAAAGTATATTAATTTATGATTTTATTAATTAATTAATTACCCTAAAATAAAATATAGAAAAAAACACACCACAGTATCGCAATAAACGACAAAGACCTTCACCGTGCGCCTCACAACGAGCGCCAACGCTGCTCATAGGACACAAAGTACACCAGGCGAGAGGCTTGCAATAAGCGCCAAAAGGAGCTGAACGCGGACCTTACAATAAGCGCAAAAGCGCCTCTGATAACAAAAAATACACCAAGCGAGAGGCTTGCAATGAGCACCGAGGGATCTCAGACGACCAAAACACTTACTGTCTGTGGCAAACAGCATTACCTGCCTTACAATATATATATATATTGTTGTTTAGTCATTTAATCATGTTCGACTCTCTGTGGCCCTATGGACTTTAGCAGCAACTAACATGAAGTCTCTGGTCGTGTTTATTCATAAGGTTATGTTGGCAAAGATTCTGAAGTGGGTTGCCAGTTCCTTCTCCAGTGGACCGCAATTTGTCTGACCTCTCTGCTATGACTTGCCCATCTTGGGTGACACTACATAGTACAGCTTCATTGAAGTCCACAAGCCCCTTCACCACGTAAAGGCAGCAATCCAGAAATATATATATAAACATACACTAAAATCCTGAAACCTTCCATATCCCTTTAACCCTTTCACTATCAGGCCCAGTATCATAATATAAGGTGGCGCTGGATCAAGCGAATCAGGATAATCCCAGGGTGGTCTCCTTAAATATGGAACAAACTATCTCCGCATCTGATTTCCATGTCTCTGTTTTACAAGCCTAGTACGAGTGTGTTACAAATTAATAAAACATTAATCTCTAGTTTACAATGACATCAAATCTCTTTGTGTGGATGCAAATCCTACACAGCTGGGATGAGCGTTCGTGTATTTATTATTTCAAAAGGTACTTTTCTTTTCATCTCCCCATGTTTTCCCCAAACAGGCTGTAAAGGGAACATCTCGGCCTGTGATTGTGGTGCCCCCGCCGTGATCAAGCCTGTCTCTGCTATTCTCACCTGGGCCTTAATGTAGAGTATTGCTTTTGGCAAAAGAACAGAGGCGACCGTGGATATAACAGATGAAGCCGGCAGACTGCCAGGGGCTGTCAGGGGGGGTGAGGAGGTGCGGGATGTAACAATGAGAAGAGCTGGCACAAAAAGATGGTACAGGAGAGAAAGACAAATCATTTATTTAACAGAAAGAGACAGCTGTAAAGACAGCTCAGCTGAGGAGGAGATGCATGTATGGCCAGGAGGGACATCATGTGCAGGAGAGTTTAAAGGACACCTGTACTATAAAAAATGGCTGGTTAAACCACAAGTAGATGCATATGTACACTTGATTTATAATGCTGGTAGCTCTTACTTTTATAGGTTTCTGTCTGACATGCTGTGCTGCTTAGCTTTGCGGTGTGTCTGATTGATCTGATTAGTCTGATCTACACCAGAACACACAGCAAGAAGTCTGCTAGAGCTGTCCTGCCACTAATTATGCAAAAGGGGTGGTGCTAAACAGCACAGCATGTCAGCCAGAAACCTATTAATGTAAGAGCTTGAAAGAATAACGGAGGTTGTGTAAAATTACATATATGTAGCTAGATTGATATACACATACTTATACTGATACATAGATGTACATATACAGAGAGATAGGAATATCCAAATATCGAAATACAAATATCTAAAATGTACTTTAAATAAAGTAAAATATAGTAATACAGTATATGTATTGCCTCTCTGTATTAACACCACATTTCAGGCAAAATGATTGGATCTGCACCAGAGCACACACCAAAAAGTCTGCTACAGCTGCCCTGCCATTAAAGGCATGTGGAAGTTTCCCTAAATGTTTCTGATCTAACAGCCAGTGATTAACAGAATAGTATGTAATAGATTGAAAAGTTCAATATACTTACAGATTTATTTGCTGCAAAATGATTTCCACACCCCCAGAGCTGTTTATGTCAGCAACCCATCCTAGCCTATAGAAACACAGCATTCAAGTATAGATTTTAACCTGATACTCACTGAATCCCTGTGCAGTCCAAGCTGCAGGTTGTATCTAATTACATTCTGGGGGGAAGGGGGAGACAGAGAAACCTTCCAGTAGTGGTGGTAGTAGAAGGTGCAGAGTATGATTGTATTTTATGTGTAAACGGTATGTTCTTTTTACCCGCAGTGGGAGAGAGAGAATTTGCAGAGCGGAGAGCTACTTCCACTGGGGGTTCGTTAGCTCTGCCAAACACAATCGGCCCCTCCCAGCATTAGCAATTCAAATTAAAAAAAATGGTAGCAGTAGTTGGTACATATAATTTCCTTCCAGCAGGCATGGTAGAGCAGGTGCAGATAATAACCAAGGCTGAACCCACACTGCAGCCAGTGTTAAGTACAGCAGAATGATTGTATTTTAAAGTAAAATCTATGGGTTTTTTTTTGTTCCAGGGACTAGAGTGGAATAAGCTGCAGAGACTGAGATGGAATAAACTGCAGGGCGAATGAGAGAGTTGAAATGTGCTGCAGAGAAAGAGAAATACTCATATATGAAAATATATAGCACCTTCTTACATGGATATGTGCCAGACTACAAATCCCATGATGCTTTGCTGCAGAATTCGGATCCCCATTCTTTGCTACAATGTTGCAGCTGCCTCTGATTGTCAAAAACTATGAATTTTATGCTAATTTACCCTAGGATTTTTAGGGGCGTCTACTCTCAAATTCAACTGCCAAAATACAGAAGAAATGCTGATAATGTCTGGGTAAGTTTATTAATGTTTATTTGGGGATTTTTTCATGCAAAAAAAGTTTTCATACACTACTAATTCTCCTCTCATCAGATGCATTCATAATCATGAAATTTTAATAAGACTTTAATTATATAAAAGGGGTGGAGCTAAACAGCACAGCATGTCAACCAGAAAGCTATAAAAGTAAGGTATTTAAGGTATAACTACAAGCATTACAAAGTTTAAACATTATAAAATAAGTGTACTTATAGAAAAAAAATTACCATGGTAGATTTTAAAGGGACTTTTTATTAAGAAGTGCTAAAAAATGCTCTTTTTTATCTGCAAAAAATATTACAAAGAGTTCCTAACTGATTTCTTCCCTCTGCAGCACTTTCTAAAAAAATAAAAGTACATAACAGTAAATAGATACACAGGGATATTATATACCTAGTAACATCCAGAGCTTCCATATCCTGGTAAAAGGGGCAAACAAGCTTCATCTTCCTGTTTTCGTTCAAAATGTTTCCAGGGGTGGGCACGTTTGGGCAAGATTGTCCCTGGAGGGTCACTTACAGGCCAGGATTTGTGTACAGGCTAGACTATAACTTATTCAGTCATCCTGACTGACTCACCTTTGCACAACAAGGAAGTCCTCAAATCCAGGTCTGTGTGTGGCCCTCCAGGACCAAACTTGCCACCCCTGGTGTTTAAATCAGCCCAACTTGGAAACATTTGGAAAAGAAGATACAGTGAAAATGTAAAATAGAAATAAAAGGTTTTTTATAAGCAAATAAAAATGTAAAGTTTGGATATATTTTTTTTAAACAATTTGCATCCACTGGTGCAGCAAGCAGTGGGTGCCAAAGGGTTAATGCTGAATTATTTCTTATCTTGTCAAGTGATCCCACTCACAAACAAAGCAGAGACCCCAAGTGACCTTACATTATTACACAATGATGGAAAGGTCAGGAATCTACTGGATACAAAACTTTCTGCATTTACAAAAAAGCAACTTTGTTATTTGCCCCTGAATTCTGCGCAGGTTCCAGGCCTCGGCTGCGCATCATATGGAACGCGGCGGCGATCTGGAGAGATGTTCAGGGAACTGGGTCACCCGCAGTAGGAACCCAACATCTCTACACAACAGGTTATTAAAGGGATATGGAAGGTTCCATGTTTGTAATACTATATAAACTACCTGTTTGTTTGCAGATTTAAACATATTTTTTTATTAACAATTGCTTAAAAGCTGTTTTTATTCACTGAAACCTTCCAAATAGTCCCTACAAAGGTATGCCCCCTGTAATTTCAAAACATGCTGTTGAGTCTGAAAGTGGCTAGTACATCAATTACCAATATAGACACTGTGCGCATGAGATACAGGGGGCAGACCTTTGTAGGGACTGTTTGGAAGGTTTAAGGGAGTAAAAATTAGATTGACTGCAAACACTGGCACTCACCTTAATCGCTTTAGCGATAATCCCGAGCATGGCTCTGGGTTAATGTTCACTACCTAAAGCGGTTACCCCGAGCCATACTCAGGATCACACGCAGTCTGGCCGCGTCAGCACCCCCGAGTATACTGCTTTTTACACTTGGGGGAACTGAAGCGGCCAGACCGCCAGGAAGGTCACAGGCATATGATATCCCTCTGTATCTACTTACTCTTATGTGCTCTATTTTATGAAGAAGTGCTTCTAAACTTTATTTTTACTGCCTAAAATCAGACAAATAGTCCCTGTAAGGGGCTGTCCTCTGCATCTCATGAAATCATAAGCTCTGCTGTACTTGCTGTGGTGTGTCTCTTACTAACCAATTAGAGACCATCTCTGAGCAACATTCTGTAACATGCTGCTGAGATGTGGTCTCTGATAGGCTAGAACACTACACACAACACAGTCTCTGTAGGGCTGGATGTGCAGTGTACCGTCCTAACCTATCAGGGACCACATCTCAGCAGCTTGTTGCAGAGGGTTGCTGAGAGATGGTAACCGATTGGTTATTAGGACCCACTGCACAGGGACTAGTTGTTTTATTTTAGCAGATACAGGTATATTATATTCATAGTAAAATCCCGAAACCTTCCATATCCCTTTAATTGAAGTAGCTGAGTCACTAGTTTACATTGCAAGTATTTGGACCCCTTACACCACAAATGTAATCTAATTCTGATTGTTTGCACATTTTATAATTGGCCCTTTCCCTGTTGAGTCCGGATATAATTTATATTCCCCTTGATCTTCCCATACATTATGAGCGATGGTGTCTTGGAAGCACATTGTGTATTTGTCTTTTATGTTCTGTACCTCACAATGTGATGACAGACACTTCCCACACACACACAGTATATGCTTCTTAGCCTTCTTTATATTTAGATGACCTCACACAACCACAAGTATTTCTTACTCCCTTTATTTATTAATCGCTTCTACAGATCTAGTCCAAAATATTGTATTTTAAACCCAAAGTGACAGCTATTTCTTTTTTCTGGTGTTCACAGTTTATATTAAGAGAGTGAACATAATCTTTATTTTGACTTTCTTGGCATTTATTTTGGTTCGGATTCATATAGCAAAGTGGTAGCCAGAAGGCGGCTACATGTGGCCCCCAGGCACTTCCCATGTGGCCCAGCCTGATCTCTGAATTGGGAAAGCATGTCGCTCCTTAACAATACACGGTTTTATTTCTGAATATCTAGCAAATTACTCTTTAAAATTATGCTTTTAAAAATATCACCAGTTAAAATATAATCTAACAATCCCACTCTAACTCTTCCTCCATTGGAACACAAAATGAGAATACTTTGGGACCTCCGACGCTCACCCCCTAGCAGTGGCAGAGCTAGTGAATGGAGAGCCCTCTCAGTGCCATATATATAGATTTTATACATATTATATGTATTTAATTTTTTTATTATTATTTCTATAGCGCAGTGGGCCCCTCGGCCCCCTACCTTAATGTGGGCATCTTAGGGGGAATTAATTGGCGCTCCAGCACGTAGTGCTATCTCTCCCCTGCGGGCATGTCTCTTCTCAAGGGCAGGGAATGGCGAATGAAATTACACGTGTGTGATGTCATACGGGATTCCCTTCCCTACAAAGAAGAAGCGCCGGCAGGGGAGCTATAGGACAACCCGCTGAACCACCAGTGAATTTCACCTACATCCTCAATAAGAAGTTCAGATTAAGGTAGGGGGGCTGGTGCAGCCAAGGCGACCCAGGAGGGTCAGGTGGTTGGTATGACAGAACTGGGCCCCCCCAGAGGTTGGCCCTGGTGGTCCATAGGGTCAAAGAAATTGGGACACGACTGAAGGACTGAACAACAGCAATAATAAACACTTTGTTAGCCCCTCTGCCAGTGAAAGGCTTAAAAAAATTGCACAACTTGAGACTAAATAGCACTTCATTGATGTTACACAAAGGCACCATTTTACTGACTAACAAAGACTTAGGTTCTCCACAAAGGAACCAAATAAATAAACGTACAACTTGGCTTTTATTCAATACATAACAGTATGCGGATGGGTTTCATGCAGGTGCTCTTAATCATAGCTTGCCAAATGATCACTCAATTAATGCCTAAATACACAATACAAAAAACAATTAAACAAATGATAAACAAAAAATCAGAGGTGCCCACTCTGAGAACAAACCAATCTTAATAGGATAGTTCTGTGGACATGATAACCCACTCAGAGCAACCTCTTTTAGCCACTTGTGCCCTTCACAGGGAGAAATATCCTGTAGTATATCAGTCTGGTCCCACTCACTATCCAGCCTTGAAATACCAGGCAATTCTACCCTGAGCAGGAGAGGCAGCAAACCCAGACGTACATTTCATGCTTAATTGGGCCTCGTCAGTGAGGTGCAGTCGTACTCCCTAAGGCACTGTGAGCCTGAAGTCTGGAGCCCACTATCACCCTTAGTGAGATTAAGCCCTACGGGTCATTTAACAAAAAAACAAAGCCAGAGGTGATCAATCAGAAGACGAACCAGACAACTCTACCCTGAACAGGAGAAACAGCCAACCCAAGGCGTATGTTTCGGCCTTAGTTGGGCCTCGTTCTCGGATTTTGCTCCTCTGGTTTTGTTTTTGTTTAAATACAAGCAATTCAAGTAATCCTTACATATCACTGTGACTGGTCTGATTGACTCTATATGTACAACGAAAAGTTATTATAAAGCTAAAATACAGTAGACTCTCAGTTGTCTGGCACCCAAAGGGATTGGTAGATGCCGGATAAATGTAGTTTCTGGTTGCTTGAGAGTTACTATAAAAGAGGCCTAGATTAGCTGCAAATACAGTGGATATAAAAAGTTTACACACCCCTGTTAAAATGTCAGGTTTCTGTGCTGTAAAAAAAAATGAGAACTTTCAGAACATTTTCCACCTTTAATGTGACCTATAAACTGTACAACTCAATTGAAAAACAAACTGAAATCTTTTAGGTAGAGGGAAGAAAAAATAAAAAAATAAAATAATATGGTTGCATAAGTATGCACACCCTTAAACTAATACTTTGTTGAAGCACCTTTTGATTTTATTACAGCACTCAGTCTTTTTGGGTATGAGTCTATCAGCATGGCACATTTTGACTTGGCAAGATTTGCCCACTCTTCTTTGCAAAAACACTCCAAATCTGTCAGATTGCGAGGGCATCTCCTGTGCACAGCCCTCTTCAGATCACCCCACAGATTTTCAATTGGATTCAGGTCTGGGCTCTGGCTGGGCTATTCCAAAACTTTAATCTTCTTCTGGTGAAGCCATTCCTTTGTTGATTTTTGATGTATGCTTTGGGTCGTTGTCATGCTGAAAGATGAAGTTCCTCTTCATGTTCAGCTTTCTAGCAGAAGCCTGAAGGTTTTGTGCCAATATTGACTGGTATATGGAACTGTTCATAATTCCCTCTATCTTAACTAAGGCCCCAGTTCCAGCTGAAGAAAAACAGCCCCAAAGCATGATGCTGCCACCACCATGCTTCACTGTGGGTATGGTGTTCTTTTGGTGATGTGCAGTGTTGTTTTTGCACCAAACATATTTTTTGGAATTATGGTTAAACCTTGGTTTCATCAGACCATAACACCTTTTCCCACATGCTTTTGGGAGACTTCAGATGTGTTTTTGCAAAATGTAGCCTGGCTTGGATGTTTTTCTTCGTAACAAAAGGCTTTCGTCTTGCCACTCTACCCCATAGCCCAGACATATGAAGAATACGGGAGATTGTTGTCACATGTACCACACAGCCAGTACTTGCCAGATATTCCTGCAGCTCCTTTAATGTTGCTGTAGGCCTCTTGATAGCCTACCAGACCAGTTTTCTTCTCGTCTTTTCAGCAATTTTGGAGGGAGCTCCAGTTCTTGGTAATGTTGTGCCATATTTTCTCCACTTGATGATGACTGTCTTTACTGTGTTCCATGGTATATCTAATGCCTTGGAAATTCTTTTGTACCCTTCTCCCGACTTATACCTTTTAACAATGAGATCCCTCTGATGCTTTGGAAGCTCTCTGTGGACCATGGCTTTTGCTGTGGGGTGCGACTAAGACAATTTCAGGAAAGACCAACTAGAGCAGCTGAACTTTATTTGGGGTTAATCAGAGGGACTTTAAATGATGGCACGTGTATGCTGACTCCTATTTAACACGATTTGGAATGTGATTGCTTAATTCTGAACACAGCTACACCCCCAGTTATAAGAGGGTGTGCAGACTTATGCAACCACATTATTTTTCTTTTTTTTTCTTCCCTCCACCTAAAAGATTTCAGTTTGTTTTTCAATTGAGTTGTACAGTTTATGTCACATTAAAGGTGGAAAAAGTTCTGAAATGATTTATCTTACAGCACAGAAACCTGAAATTTTAACAGGGGTGTGTATACTTTTTATATCCACTGTAGGATGCTCTATCAGCAGCAGGTTTCATTCCTCACTTACACACAAGGTATGTTTGGCTGGAGGGTGCGGTGCTGACCCCGGGGAATGTAACGCCAACACTGCCCTGGCTCAATTACTCATGCCCAGGGGATGTAACGCCAAAAACACTGCCCAGGCTCAGTCACTCATGCCCGGGGAATGTAACACCAACACTGCCCTGACTCAGTCACTCATGCCTGTCTGCTTCCAGGTAACACTGAATTGCAGAGACGTACAGTGGATGACATCTAGTTGCCTGTAAGCATTTTGTGGCATGACAAGCTGGCTCCTGGCATTTGTTGACCCCTGTAAAATGTAATTTTTCTATTTAAAGTACAGTTTTCTGGTTGCTTGAGAGTTCTGGTCAACTGAGAGTCTACTGTATAAATTACTACTGACTAAACTATGATACTAATTTTTACTATTAATTATACATTTCAAAGGATTATCATATGTAATAATGATATATATTATTTTTTAACAAAACAAAAAATAAGAGATTAAAAATCCTAAACTTTATTAATTAACACCACAATAAAAATAAATGAATGTGGGTGTAAATTAAAATAATATGTGGGGGTACAAGTGGATAAGTGGTCAAGTAAGCAGAATAAATAATATGTGACCCACAATGGGTAGTTCCTATCTGGAAGGTCAAATACTTTAATCCCAAAATATTAGTAAAATGCATGTACTTTTCTAGTATTTGACCTTCCAGATAGGATCTACCCTTTATGGGTCACAGATTGACCCCCTATCCACTGGCACAACCACATACTATTTTAATTTACACCCACATTCATTTATTTATGCTATGGTGTTCATTTTTAATGAGCCTAATACAGTTTTTGAGTTTTATTCCCTTATTTTTTGTCTTGTTTTGTGTACTTGGGGTGAACATATTGCAGTAAATTATCACTGTTAGTACCTACATGACCCTGACCTATCTAAACTGATCATAACCTGACCCCATAAGTTTCCATGCGGGCGACGACAGGCTGAGCGCATGAAAAAAAACAAGCTTTTTTTCTTTATCAACCCCACTATCTCTTCCACAAGTCAGAAGCAGGTAGTGTTTATCACTTCCTGTGTGCTCTACAACCCAACATTCATTAATTTCCTGCCGGGTTTGTCTAAAATACAGGCCAACATTGTTTTAAAGCTCTCAGCCTTGGAAGCGCCACTGGCTGCATTTGCACAGCGCTTCCTGTTGATGTCAGGCCTCACTTCCTGCCTTTGCAGCGGCGCTTCCTGTAAGCAGATATGTAACCTTTTTCCATGGTCTGACATAGCACATTTTCCAATACTGGAAGAATTAGAAATGTGTGTTTTCCTTTCACTACCAAATCTCTACATAAAACAGTAGTTTTTGTTTCAGCAGAAAGGTTCCCACCACGGTTATCTAAGTGAGAAGTAAAAGTGTATTGACACGTAATAAACTACATCACAGGCCCAAAAAGATCAGTAAAGGAGAGTGACTAGAAGGTGCATGGTCTAAAAGACCTCTGTAGTCTTGAATTATCTGCACAAGGCTACATTGCATGGAGGCAGTGACAGATTTTATTTTCCTGACATTTGCTTCTGGGGAAGAAAACTATGGCAAATCTGGACCAGCTACTAAAAAAGTAAATATATTAGATCACAAAGGTTTGCATAGTTAGAACTATGTTATTCCCAGTAGTAACATACCGATGTGAGAGCTGATCCATAAAGAAGTCTGAGCGTGGGAGAATTGACGCCTTTGAATTGTGGTGTTGGAGAAAACTACTTAGAGTCCCTTGGACTGCAAGAAGATCAAATAAATCAATATTACAGGAAATGAAGCCAAACTGTTCACTTGAAGGTTTGATCGTGAATTTTGGCCATATCATGAGACGGCAGGATTCCCTGGAGAAGACTCTGTTGAAGGCACAAGAAGAAGAGGACAACAGAGGCGGAGATGCATAGATGAGGTCACAGAAGCAATGAGCATGAACTTGATGGAGCTCAGAGGGGCAGTGACTGAGAGATGTACTTGGTGTGCTGCATTCCATAGGGTCACAGAGAGTCGGACGCGACTGAAGGACTAAACAACAACAAATATTAGCTTGTATGCCGGGCTGCAATTCCCACATTAATAAAAAAGACATTTTCTAAATAATGCCATACACATCTCATACAAATGAATTACTAATTTGTAATATGTAAAACTAATTTGTAAATGCGCAGTAGGATTTGTTCCTTGTCCCTTTAATATAAGTACTACATTCTGGTACATTTGTACAGAAGTACAGTGACACCACACATATAAAGCATTACATAGCTTGCAATTGATCTTTTGATGCAAACAGCAGGAGAGTAATTAAAGGCTGTGCAATCTGGGGCCTGGAATCTAGCCCTTGGTGCAGCACATCCTGAGTCATGGGGCACAATGGGGCTAATACACCCTCTGTCGTCTTTCCCTTGTACTATACATATTCATTTAAAGGGATATGGGCACTTTCTGGATTTTACTACATAATATCCCTGTGTATCTCTTTACTTTTATGTAAGTGATTTTATTAAGAAGGGCTTATACAATTTTTCTGCCTAAAATCAAGCAGTTGGAACCTGTTCAGGTCTGCCTTCTGTAGCTCATGAATACGCAAACTGTGAAAAAAATATGTTTCAAATTAGCCTATTAGTGACCTCACTCAAGAAGCATGTTGCAGAATGTTGCCACTGATTGGTTACTATGAAACACTCCGGAGATGCGGGGCCGCAAGGACCGGCCGCAAGCTATTCGGCTATTCTATTCCCTTCCGGCCGGGGACTCCGGCAGGCTTGCGGCCAGCGCCTTGTAACCCCCTGCACGCGCCGGAGGAAAGCCTTTGATCTTAAACGGCCGCAAGAGTTTCGGCCGCAAGAAAATCCCGGTTGCTATTCAATTGCTCCGGGAACCCTCTCTGCAAGGATAAAACCGAGCCGCAGCTTACTTGCAGACAAAAAGGTCCCGCAGGCACACAAATAAGCACATAATAAAGCCATCCTGCACTCTGAGGAGACTATAAAGTGATTGTAGGTGTTAGCAAAAATAGCACAACATTCCCCTACACTCAAATCCGTAAATAATTTTTATTTTAATTTATGTCAAATATCCGTGGAAAAAGTCCAGAGTGCTTGGAGCACCTCAGACCCGCCCACACTGCGGCCGGAAAATAAACAGTTAATTAAATCTTGGATTTGGGCTGATGTGCAAGCTTGAGAGGGGGTTGCTATTAATCCTCATGTCCCCCATTATGATCCCTAGCATTTACAGAGCTTTGCAGTGCCGTCTTGAATATATATTTGCTTTTTAAAGTTTTCAGACCTTGCGGCCGGTTGCAAGATATGCGGCCGGCCGCAAGGGGATATCCTTGCGGCGCCGTCTATTTGAATTGCAAGGTAAAGGGTGCCCCGCAAGGAATCGCAGCTTTGCGGCCGATTTACGGCCGATAATAGAATGAGGCCCCATGTAATTAAAAGTACACTGTTTTCATGAGCTACTGGGGGAGAAATTAATTATGAACTATTTGCAAGGTTTTAGACAGGAAAAAATGAGCTTATAATCACTTCTTAATAAAATAAAATACATAAAAGTAAATAGATACACAGGGATAATATATACATAGTAACACCCAAGAGCTTTCCATGTCCCTTTAGGACATCATGTGATGTAACAATACAGCTCTACATCATGAACTAAGCCCTGAAAGACAAGTGACAACAAATGTGGAATTCTTAAAATTGATGCATATTTCACTTACATTTTTAACGTACTTAAAAAAAAAGTTTAAATGACCACAAAATATTGACCCAGTTAAATGTAGTATCATCATAGTCCTATATTTGAAATGACCTTATATGTGTGTGTTTATGTATGTGTGTGTATATATATATATGTTGCCATATTGAGAATATATATATATACATCACTCATTTATCTTCTAACATCTAAAACATTTAAGACATGAGATATACTGGCCCATATTTACTCCATTCAGTTTCTGTAAGAGGAGATTTTTGATCCCAGCCAGTGGAATATACGCACATAAATAGTCCATGACTTGTTCTTGCGCTTAATGAGAGTGATTCACCATTGTTAGTTAATAGGGAGATTTTCTTACATCTTACAGTGATGAGACTGTTTGGATTAGCAGCTAATAAACCAGGACAGAGAGGCAATAAACTGAAGTGTATATTACAACAGGCCCAGCAGGAAAATGGTGGGGTCGAAATGATAGCACTGGGGGAGGAATATAATGGAGTATTCAGGAGAGAGAAGATCAACAGCAGTGGGAGGCGTGCACCGTGTTAATACTGGTCTAAATCCTATAAGGGAATGCTTATGATGAAATGGCGGTGCCGCCTTCCTATCTCTTCATTTCTCAGTAGTGCCACCTTCCTATCTCATCCACTCCTTGCAGTGCTGCCTTCCTATCTCATCCTCTCTCAGCAGTGCTGCCTTCCTATCTCATCCTCTCTCAGCAGTGCTGCCTTCCTATCTCATCCTCTCTCAGCAGTGCTGCCTTCCTATCTCATCCTCTCTCTGCAGTGTCACCTTCCTATCTCTTCATTTCTCAGAGGTGCCACTTTCCTATCTCATCATCTCCTTGCAGTGTCACCTTCCTATCTCATCCTCTCTTTGCAGTGTCACCTTCCTATCTCTTCATTTCTCAGAGGTGCCACTTTCCTATCTCATCATCTCCTTGCAGTGTCACCTTCCTATCTCATCCTCTCTTTGCAGTGTCACCTTCCTATCTCTTCATTTCTCAGAGGTGCCACTTTCCTATCTCATCATCTCCTTGCAGTGTCACCTTCCTATCTCATCCTCTCTTTGCAGTGTCACCTTCCTATCTCTTCATTTCTCAGAGGTGCCACTTTCCTATCTCATCATCTCCTTGCAGTGTCACCTTCCTATCTCATCCTCTCTTTGCAGTGTCACCTTCCTATCTCTTCATTTCTCAGAGGTGCCACTTTCCTATCTCATCATCTCCTTGCAGTGTCACCTTCCTATCTCATCCTCTCTTTGCAGTGTCACCTTCCTATCTCTTCATTTCTCAGAGGTGCCACTTTCCTATCTCATCATCTCCTTGCAGTGTAACCTTCCTATCTCATCCTCTCTCTGCAGTATCACCTTCCTATCTCATCCTCTCTCAGCAGTGCCACCTTCTCATCTCATTTCTTAGAGGTGCCCCTTTCCTATCGCATGGTCTCCTTGCAGTGTCACCCTCCTATCTCATCCTCTCTCAGCAGTGTCACCTTCCTATCTCATCCTCTCTCAGCAGTGCCACCTTCCTATCTCATCCTCTCTCAGCAGTGCCACCTTCCTATCTCATCCTCTCTCTGCAGTGGCACCTTACTATCTCCTCATTTCTCAGAGGTGCCACTTTCCTATCGCATCATCTCCTTGGAGTGCCACCTTCCTATCTCATCATCTCTCAGCAGTGCCACCTTCCTATCGCATCATCTCCTTGGAGTGCCACCTTCCTATCTCATCATCTCCTTGGAGTGCCACCTTCCTATCTCATCATCTCTCAGCAGTGCCACCTTCCTATCTCATCCTCTCTCAGCAGTGCCACCTTCCTATCTCATCCTCTCTCAGCAGTGCCACCTTCCTATCTCATCCTCTCTCAGCAGTGCCACCTTCCTATCTCATCCTCTCTCAGCAGTGCCATCTTCCTATCGCATCATCTCCTTGAAGTGTCACCTTCCTATCTCATCCTCTCTCAGCAGTGCCACCTTCCTATCTCATCCTCTCTCAGCAGTGCCACCTTCCTATCTCATCCTCTCTCAGCAGTGCCACCTTCCTATCTCATCCTCTCTCAGCAGTGCCACCTTCCTATCTCATCCTCTCTCAGCGGTGCCACCTTCCTATCTCATCCTCTCTCAGCAGTGCCACCTTCCTATCTCATCCTTTCTCTGCAGTGTCACCTTCCTATCTCATCCTCTCTCAGCGGTGCCACCTTCCTATCTAGATGAGATTCCCAGTACATAACTGCATATTGATTACAGAGCCACTGTTTTTCCTTAGCGTTATAAAGAAGCATCTGCCCCTTGGACACTCTGTGACTGTGTCTCCTGTAACAAGAACAAACTAACTCTACAAGTAAAAGGGGGAACTTGATACTTAAAAAAGATCAGATCATCAAAACAGACCAAAACAATAAAGACAAAAAAGGGAAGCACAGAATGTACCAGTGGGGGAATGAACGAATAGAAACAAAACAATCTGGAACTAAGGGGACAGCAAATAACTAACACAATCAGAATTAAATGTTTCATTAAGAACATTACACATCGACAACCAAGATTAGCAAATACTGTACATAGGGACAAAAAGGTCCGACATAGGGGCACGGGTGATGAATTGCTTATTATAATAATTGTTATAATTTAATTATTATTATCTTGCGTATAAATAACATAAAGAATTATATAAATAATATCTATAAAGCACCAACATATGCTGTAATGATGTTCGTAGGAGATTCATAAAAATTACACTAAATATACACAATAAAACAAGGACAATATTTACAAAGGTTGTTCACCAGTGAGGTGACAATGTAAACTATCAGTAGCAAAAATGTGAAATGTGTATCCATTGTACGCTACACTGAAAGAGCACTGATCCTGAAATCGTAGGATAATGAACAAAGCCATTGTAATCTGCTCTATGTATGGCAATGTCCTTATTATACATATGGTATAGCTACGTGTATTATTGTACTGATTTAATCAATGTTCAACTATATATTATACTAATAATGTGCAGCATGTGACATTACTTACATATTATTATCATTTATTTGTAACTAGGCAACATATTTCGTGGCGCTGTAAAAACAATTACGCACATTGCAAAAGAATAGAGGCCCTATTTTGGAGCTTAGAATCTAACGTACATAGTGTGTGTATATATATATATATATATATATATATATATATATATATATATATATATACACATATACACATATACACATATACACACACACACAGTGTATCACAAAAGTGAGTACAATCCTCACAATTTTTGTACATATTTTATTATAACGTTTCATCTGACAACACTGAGGACATGACCCTCTGTTACAATGTAAAGTAGTAAGTGTACGGCCTGTATAACAGTGTAAATGTGCTGTCCCCTCAAAATAACTCAACACACAGCCATTAATGTCTAAACTGTTGGCAACAAAAGTGAGTACACCCCTAAGCGGAAATGTCCAAATTGGGCCCAAAGTGTCTATATTTTGTGTGGCCACCATTATTTTCCAGGACTGCCCTAACCCTCATGGGCATGGAGATCACCAGAGCTTCACAGGTTGCCACTGGAGTCCTCTTCCACTCCTCCATGATGACATCACGGAGCTGGTGGGTGTTCGAGACCTTGCAATCCCCCACCTTCTGTTGGAGGATGCCCCACGGATGCTTAATAGGGTTTAGGTCTGGTGACATGCTTGTCCAGTCCATTACTTTTATCTTCATCTTCTTTAGCAAGGCAGTGGTCGTCTTGGAGATATATATATATATATATATATATATATATATATATATATATATATATATATATAACACCCACGCAAACTATCACTGTATAATTAAGATAAATTATAATACAGTAATACATGCACGGATATTTTTGTCTACACATGGTATAGATAAAATATTAAATAGTTGTCTTATATTGCAATTTACATAAAAATACTAATATTTGGATCAGGTAACTTATCATCTGCAATAGGCAATTAATCCTATCACAAAGCTGTTTGCCAAGACTCACTTCTCTGATAATTATATATAATGAATGGGATGATTGGTACTGTTTTGCATATGAACACAACTCTACACTTATATATTGCAGAATTTGTATAATGATGCAATAAACTGGTTAGCATATAATATTATTATTATTAATTAATTGGAAAGAGCCAGCAGGTTCTGTAGCTGCAGGGGTTCAATAAATAGTTGGATTAAATGTAAAATATGTGTACATTTACATTGGTAATGGTGATAAGGTCTCTACTGTTGTGACAGATTACAATCTAAGAATATATATATATATATATATATATATATATATATATATATATACACACATATACACAGTTGTGCTCAAAAGTTTGCATTCCATGGCAGAAATTGTGGATTTTGGCATTTATTTTTAAAATATGACTGATTGTGCAATATTTTATTGAAGGATAATGATCATATGAAGCCATTTATTATCATATAGTTGTTTGGCTCCTTTTTAAATCATAATGATAACAGAAATCACCCAAATGGCCCTGATCAAAAGTTTACATACCCGTGAATGTTTGGCCTTGCTACAAACACACAAGGTGGCATACACAGGTTAAAATGGCAATTAAAGGTTAATTTCCCACACCTTTGTCTTTATAAATTGCAATTAGTGTCTGTGTATAAATAGTCAATGAGTTTGTTAGCTCTCATGTGGATGCACTGAGCAGGCTAGATACTGAGCCATAGAGGCAGAAAAGAACTGTCAAAAGATCTACATAGCAAGGTAATGGAACTTTATAAAGATGGAAAAGGATATAAAAAGATATCCAAAGTTTTGAAAATGCCAGTCAGTACTGTTCAATCACTTAGTAAGAATCTCTTGATACCAAGCCAAGGTCCGGTAGACCAAGAAAGATTTCAACCACAACTGCCAGAAGAATTGTTCAGAATACAAAGAAAAACCCCACAGGTAACCTCAGGAGAAATACAGGCTGCTCTGGAAAAAGATGGTGTGGTTGTTTCAAGGAGCATAATACGACGATACTTGAACAAAAGACCTGCATGGTCAAAATGCCAGAAAGAAGCCTTTACTGCGCCAATGCCACAAAAAAGCCTGGTTACAATATGCCCGACAACACCTTGATATGCCTCACAGCTTCTGGCACACTGTGATTTGGAGTGACAAGACCAAAATAGAGCTTTATCGTCACAACCATAAGTGCAATGTTTGGAGAGGGGTCAACAAGTCCTTTAGTGAAAAGAATCCCATCCCCAGTGTGAAGCATGGTGGGGGCTTACTGATGTTTTGGGGGGAGCTCTAAAGGCCCGGGGAACCTTGTGAAAATTGATGGCAAGATGAATGCAGCATGTTATCAGAAAATACTGGCAGACATTAAATGTTCCACCTTTGTCACTGACACTAGAAATGCTAAGCTGATTTGGCCAAAAGTTCAATCAAACTGCGGTTAAGCTGTAACCTGTGATAGTTACATTTAGGTCTAGCACATCACCTAATACACAGAGTTCTTGCAGAAATAAAAGGCAAATACTAAAACGTTTACACATATATCTGAACTGTCTCATATAAAAGAGCAACTTCTCTTATCAACAAGGTGATACCATCCCTTTAAAGGCAGTTTCAGAAACACAAAGGAAAGTAGAATTTTAGTTTATTTTATGATAATATTATTAACTCAGTCAAGACATAGGATCAATGACACTATGGCAACCTTTATAAATGCAATAATTTAACTAATTACACTCAATCAACAAATCTTTTCAAATGTCTGATCATCCAATCACAGCAAGCAGGTAGAGTTTGGTAAAAAAAAAATACATTGTGACACCTGATATAAAACAATATTCCCATTTAGTCTGCATATTTTTTCTACGTAGTTTTAATGGATAACATTACATATAGCCTAGGCTTTCCACATATTACTCCTAAATCATCAATCCTACATCTATGTGACCAGAAGTTCTTGCATTCCTTTATTTCTGGAAGATACTGCCCTCCTGATCTTTATTACATCCTTAATTAATTATATATTTTAATTGTTTTTAATTTATTTAGGTCCTTCTGAATATATGGATCCTCATTCAATTAAGCCGTTCGGGAAATCCGGGCTCGCAAGTGGAGGTCGCAAGTTTTTTTGCTATTCAATTGGCTTCCGTTTGCGGGCTCCCACGCAGTTACGGGCTCCGAGCTGCGATTCATTGCAATTTGTCAAATTGCAAGTTACTTCCCTCCAAGACTTTGATCTTTCACAGCCGCAAGAGTCCTGAAAGCTAAAATCACAAATCGATATTCAGTTGCTCTGATTCCCCCTCGCTAACCACTTGGTCAAGGCTGCAAATGGCAGATATCTAACCACAAGTTAATGGTACCAAGGAGGTCTTGCAGAGTGCTTAATGACAAACCAGAGCACTTTAAAAGCAAATAAAAATGCAATACTGTACTTTTATGAAGAGTGAATGTGATGTTGGGTCTTAGAATTCATAGCACAACATTCTCCCAATACTTTATTTCATGTTCAACTTTCTTGTTATATCAATCACAGCAATCAATGTGAAGTCCTAAGGGTTTCAACCTCAAAGCCTGTAGGACTTTGAAATCCAACCTCCTTTTCTTCAAAGAAAATGGAGGTTGGATTTCAAAGTCCTACAGCCTTCACTTAAGAGTTATGGGCTTGATGGTTGGTCATGATGACGATCTCTGTTTCCATTGGCTGTTTCTGCATCAGGAGTTACAGGCTTGCTTCCGTAACATGTTCAAGCCCTCAAATGCTACGTCCGACGGCAATGGTTTCCGTTTTTCACTATTGGCCCCTAGCTGTCTGCGATCGAGTTGCAAGCCCCGAATTGAATGAGGCTGATGGTCTCCAGAAATGGACACAGTAACGAGAGGCATCTCACACACACATACATGGGCAGGTGCAAGAATTGCATTTATACTTTCTAGCATCTACAGTTGAAAAGGATAGGTATCAAACACCCAAAAGTGAAATTATGGAACAAATCCTCACCTCTTCCCCCACAATGTTCAGTAGATACAAATTGATCGAAGATTTCAAGCTATCATTGGTAATTGTCCATTGTAATACTTCTACAGTAATATAAACAACTTTGCAATTCACTTTCATCAACATGCAATGTTTTATAGCTGCATCTTACTAGTAAAATTGCTTTTCTGGAAATATGCTCCCTTCAACAAAGTCGCTAGAAGAGTCTTGATCATCCATCCGTAGCAAAAACATCTGATTGAATATTTGCTTATTTATATGTAAATAACATTTTTTATCACAAGATTTTATTAATCTCTCTGAAAGACTCTTATTTGCTTCTGAAACAGAGATTTTCCTGCAGATTGTATATAGATATTCACATGTAGCAAAGAAGACAGACATTTATTATGTTGAATTAGATTGTTTGCATTGGTAGTTAGATACTATATTGTCTGAGATTTCAAACACTGATAAATAATGTGTCAGAATTTAATTTCATATAAAATATATACAATACTATTTCTAGCAAAAAAAAATAGGATTAGGGAATTTCCATTTCACAGATATTTTGATTGTTGATGATTTTGATAAAAAATAAACACAAGAAAATGTAAAGGAATGAGAACATTAAACTCTGAAAAAATATTTAATAGTAGGACATTTTGTGTGTGTAATATATATATATATATATATATATATATATATATATATACATATATATATATTACACACACATATATATACATATATACACATATATATATACATACATACACATATATATACATACATACACATATATATACATATATATATATATATATATATATATATATATATATATATATATATATATACACACCATGCAGATCATGTCTGTGTGTGTGTTAGATATTAATGGAAAACACAAAAGAATGCAACCATGTGGCTATGATCTTCCCGTTTATCTCTCACCACTGTGAGAGAAATGAAGATAAGCGACATATCATATAAGTAGGGAATCTTCAAAAGTAATTACTGCCTAAAGTTATCAACATTCAAGATCAATTATCTGACAGTAGTTTATTTGTTATTATCACTTGCAAATATCTCTAAGTGAATACAGTTTTCATTTCAAACAGTCGAAATGTCCCTTTAATATTTAATTAGTTTCATTAACAGGCTTATGTCTGCCAACTGCTAGTGAGGCCTGGGGTGTGTACCTAAACCAGATCACATATAATAGTTGTCAAACTACGAGACGTCATCATGCTTGGTGTGGTGCGTACAAGTTAGGCGATGAGTGCCAAAGGCGCTTGTTGCTTGTGAGCCTTGTGAAGCGAGGCCAGCCGTTAACGCGGAGCACTTAGGCGCTGAGCGCCAAAGACTCATTGCCTGCTCGCCTCGTGAAGGCAATGAAACACGCGGGACTTCGTTACCAAACACTTGCAAGCAGTTGCCAAACGCGGGACGCAGAAAAAAAATTACGAGATAGGAAAAATACAAGGTTAACGGCCAGACCGCGAAAACCCAAAAAAATTAAAACACACTAAATACACAAAAAAATACTACAAAAACAAACAGCATAGGGGAACAGCCAGGACGTCCGGGAGTGAGGGGGAACGCAAATTTAAGTCAATTTTGAAGAGTTTAAGCGAGAGAAAAAAAAAGGCAGCCAAAAAAAAATGAAAACAACCCCAGACCGCACAAAACACTGCCAACTACGTAGCACTTTCACACACGAACGTACGAGGTACAAAATATACTATTATACAGTAAAAAAAATAATATGAGTTACGAAAAATACGAAATTAACAATTGAACCGCGAAAACAAAAAAAAAAACACAAAAAATAAAAATGAAAAATAGAAAAAAAAAAAATCACACACAGCACGGGGGAACAACCAGGAAGTCTGGGAGTGAGGTGGAACGATTTGGACGAGTTTCGCCACTTGAAAATCACCTCAGCGAGAAAATAAATGGCCGCCCAAAAAAATTAAAACGAGGCTACACGACCCGGACCACGCAAAACACTGCCAAATGCATAGCACTTTCACACATACGAAATACAAAATACACTATTACAAATGACGGAAAATGCTTGCAAGCCGCGTAACTTAATAACATTACGGATATACAATGGCGCTTTACACAACTGTCCAACGGTTTTCCCTCGCGCGCGCAGCCTGTTTCTAATGCACAGTTAGGACATTCATTACACTTTATCATCAGGGCACCAACACTCAAACTGTACATTGTATGCTGCCGGAAAATACAAACAGATTGTTAGCTCTTCAGGCTATTGATTGCTGGATATATTAATTACAAAATAGGTAAAGTATATTAATTTATTCAAGAACTAATTCATTCATTATGAGTTAACAAAATATAGATAAATATATATATATCTTTCTTTCTGAGTGACGAAGGTGCTCAGAGGACCAAAAGTACACGAGAAGAGAGGCCCACAATGAGCGCCGAAGGTCCCCAGAGTACAAAAAGCTTTACATTGTGTGTCAAACAGCATTCCCATGGCTTCAAATTTTATTCCCCCGTCAATATGTTACGGTAAGTAAAAAATGATGACTTCCCCACCCCCCTTAAAGGACCTCCACAGTTTAAGAAAAAAGACACTTGTTTGTTGGTTATGAACCAAACTAACAATATTAGCAGCTGTGGGTATAAAACATTTTTGGGGAAATCTGAATTTTTGAAGACTTTTTGTTTGTTAAATCACATCCTGAGAGCTGGACAATGTCAGTGGAGCGGATGGTTGGACGCAGAAATAGACAGAACTCCAGAGCCTTTGTTTGATGACTTATAAGATTGATATTGACACCACACACCCTCCCTCTCACTGGTCAAGAAGCAGTCCCCCTGCATCATTTAATGCAACAACAGCATTTCAGATATATAAACTCCCTACTCACACACCAATGTATCATGGATTTCTCCATGGTCCTGCAAAGACATCAACATTTATTTTTTCTAATGAAAAACTAGCTACATGGCCTTTTTGCTACTTAATTATGCTCTTAAAATGCAATGTTTTAAACATAGATTTTTCCATTGTGCAGTGCACCTCTAAATTACACCATGCAAGCTTTGCTCCGGGGGAAATGTAAAAGCTCATCTCACACACACACCGTTTCAAAAATATCATGGATGCTTCCAGGGATAGAAGAGGTAGCAATTTTCTTTCTGACAAAAAATAGTTTCCTATGCTCATAATAAGACTGAGAGCAAAGCTGTATTTAGCTGACTTACATGTACATGGCACATTATTTCTTCATCGTCTACCTCAGTTCATGAGCTCTCACTACAACTAAGCATTTGCATGTTGCTACCCAGACTCCTCCTCTGCCGTATCAGCAGTGTGTTTACTGTGCAATTCTTAGTTTCAATATTTTTTATTGTCAAGTACAAACATTGTAATAGTCATTTTTATGATCATTTGAAATTTAACAATTTGCTAATAAAGTTTAGTCATTTTGTATAATGTGGTTCTTATTCATTACTGAACTATTACAACATTTCTTCAACTTTTCTGTTTTCGGAAAATAAAAAGAACATATCGGTTATATATCATTTAAATTAAGAGAAAATTGAACCAAATAACTGTGCAATCTGAGGTAAAACAGTATATGAGTGAATTCAAAATGGCTGCCACAGATCTATGGTTGTAATCTACTAATTCAGGTAATGTTGTAATATTACAGTAATTCCTTCAGAAAGTGAACGTTTGCATGTTGCTTCCCAGACTCCTTGGTTACAGTATTAGCAGTGTGTATACTGAGCAACTCTGAGGTAAAACAGACCTGTATATGAGTGAATTCAAAATGTCTGCCACTGAGAGGGAAAACGCTCTGTGTTTACTGAGCAATTCTGAGGTAAAACAAACCTGTATATGAGTGAATTCAAAATGGCTGCCACAGAGAGGGAAGAAGCTCTCATCTATTTCAACTTTGAGTCCAGGTTCTCCGATTAACATGGGATGTTTCAGTAACATTAAAGCACATACTACCCTCGTCAAGTTGTTCCGGTCCATGGTTGCATTTTAAATTTAATTCATATTTGCACAATGCTATGGTGGCATATTCTGGCCTCCATGCGTAAATGAAAAATAATGCAATTTGCAGATCCACTTTTGATCCCGCAAAATATGTATTGTCTCATAGGGAAATCTTGATGGCATTCTCCTTTGTCGCATCTCCATCTTGGTCTTTCTTTAAAGGTATATACAAATGAGCTGGGTTATTAATGCATCTGATAGAGGAGAATTTATAGTTTTTAAAAAAATAATAATTTCACTATCGGGATATATGGCAGATACCTTTAATCATAAATGCTAGTATCAACAATTATAAACATTCCTAAAAAAAAGATAAGGATGAAGCAGATCCTAGAAATTATAGACCGATTGCTTTACTGAATACTAATATCAAGATCTATTCTAGCACGTTTAAAACCCTTATTGTCAGACCTAATAGACTTTGATCAGTCAGGCTTTTTAACTGGCGAGAATTGTGCAGATAATACCAGAAAACGTTTCGATCTGCTAATTTATGCCAAGTCCAGTAAAGTCCCAGTAGTGGCCGTCATTAGATGCCGAGAAGGCTTTTGACAGGGTCAACTGGGACTTTCTGGACAAAATTTTAGTTAAGTTCGGGCTTGGTAAATTCGGCCAAAAATCCGTTAAAGCTTTATAGTCTAATGTGTCCGCAACGGTTTCTGGAATGGGCTTCGATTCAGATGCCTTTTCCTTGTCTTATAGGACCACTCTCACCCTTGTTTTTTACACTGTACTTAGAACCACTGGCTCAATTACCGTATATACTCGAGTATAAGCCAAGTTTTTCAGCCCTTTTCTTTAAGGCTAATACTCGAGTCACCCCCCCCCCCCCCCTCCGTGTCTCTCTAACCCCCCCCTTGTCTCTCTAACCCCCCTTGTCTCTCTCCCCCTCCGTGTCTCTCTCAACCCGCCCGTGTCTCTCTATCCCCCCCTTGTGTCTCTCTACCACCCCGTGTCTCTTTCCCTCCCCCCTCCTCATCCTCAACCCCCCTCATTCTAACCCCCTCCCCCTCATACTACCCCTCTAGATACCCCCCTCCCCTCACTTACCTGCTCCGGCCTGTGCCGGCACCCGGTATATGCTAATGACGTGGCGCGCATGTGACGTCACATGCGCGCCACATCAAGACCCAGAAGGAGCGGAGGCCGGAGCAGGTAATTGAGGGGAGGGGGGGGGGTTTAGAATGAGGAAGGGGGTTAGAATGATGAGTGGGGTTGAGGAGGGAGGTTGAGAATGAGGAGGGGGGAAGAGACACAGGGAAGGGAGAGGGGGGAAGAGACACAGGGAAGGGAGAGGGGGGAGAAGAGGCACAGGGAAGGGAGAGGGGGAAGAGACACAGGGAAGGGAGGGGGAGAAGAGACAGGGGAGAGAGAGGTGAACACAGAAAGCACAAAAGGGACACAGGGGGCAGCACATTTCCCACCCTCGGCTTATACTCAAGTCACTCATTTTACCCAGTATTTTGTGGTAAAATAGGTGCTTCGGCTTATACTCGGGTCGGCTTATACTCGAGTATATACGGTAATTAGAGATCATACGGAAATTTCAGGAAATAGAATAGGAACAATTGAAAGCATAATTATACTCTTTGCTGGTGGCATAGTAATTGTGGTGATGAATCCGTTAACATCTATTCAGCATCTCTTATCAGAAAGTAATATCTATAGTAATATGTCATATTACAAACTAAACGCTTCAAAAACAAATATTTTACATTTAAATCTAGATATTAAGACCAGAACGCTATTAAAGGAAAAATTGAACTTTGATTGGGGCACCAATGGTTTTAACCATCAAGGGGTAGATTTCTTACCAAATTTAAGAGAAACACCTTGGAGAAATTTTGAGAAGCTATCCAGGAAAATAATTGTCTCTCTTAACAATTGGAAGAAAATAAAGCTATCATGGATGGGACATATTCCAGCGATAAAAATGATAATGTGCCCAAGATATGCTATATGCTTAGCTGGATTCTATCTTATATATTCTAAAAAAAATCAAAAGGCTGTAGACAGCTTTATTCAAAAAGGGAACAGGGGGCGTATAAATAAAGAGGTTCTTCAGAGGAACTATATCATTGGTGGTTTATCATCTCCAAATCTATTTGCATACCAGGAGGTAATAACTTTAAAGCATCTATTCAGCCTTATAGGCAGAGAACAAAGGACTGCATTTATATTGATAGAAAAAGCATTAGTTCCATCAAATAACATTGGATAATAAAACTAAAGTTTCTTCTCCCCAAAGTCATACAAAATGTATTGAAACTTTGGTATAAGAGTAACAAGACATATAATCTATTGCCTTTCCCATCACCGATTTTTCCAATAAGACTGTTCTAACTTAAACTTACTTCTGAGTCTCAAGATTGTTGGAGTAAACTTGGCCTAACCTACCTTATGGATTTATACGATAATGAATAATTTATATCCTTTGAGAAACTATTAGAAAATAATAGACTTAATAAGTTCCAATGGTTAAACCATCTTGCTCTCGAAAATACTATACGTAACTCAGACTTCAATCTGGCGAAGCTTAGAGATATCACCCAATTTGAAAAAATGTATTTGATAGATACCAATTTATCTATATCTAAATGTCTGAGAATGATCAAAAATGAGGAAGGAAAGAATAAAACTCCAGCAATACTAAAGTGGGAAAGAGATCTCGAACAAGAATGTGAGACCTCTAGTTGGTTTAAGGCGTTTTTACTAACTAAAAAAGTATCTAAAGCTGTTCATTTACAGGAAACTTACTTCAAAGTACATCAAAGATGGTACTTAGTACCGACCTTTTTTGAAAAATCTTCCCATAAATCTTGTTGGAGGGGCTGCCAAGATAGAGGAACACAACTACATATACAGTATGGTGGTCCTGTAAAGCTATTACTTCATTTTGGGAAGTGTGCTTACTTAACATCTCAAAAATTATCAAAAAAGAGCTGAAACTGCTACTAGAAATTACAATTTAATATATTTTCACCACATATAACTAAAACAGAAGAAGCCATAATAATTGATATACTTTTAATGGCCAAGTGGCTACTTACAAAGTCTTGGAAAAGTCCAAATATCCCATCCTGGTCGGTGATAGAAGAAATAGTTGCTCGAAACAGGCTTATCGAAATAGATTCACTAAACCATCTTTGTGCTCCAGATATTGTGAACACAGCTAATAAATGGCGACTGTGGGACCAATATAGAGAGCAGCAATGTTTACTTTAAGACTTGATGGTAGGAGAAGTGAGCTTTGGGCAAGAGGGGAAGGGGAATAGGAGCAGGTGCCCCCCCCCCCCTTTTTTTTTTTCTCTCTCTCGCTTTCCCCCTTTTGTGTGTTTTGTTTGTTTTTCTCCTTTCTTTCCTTTTTTGATAGTTATCTTATTAACACTATACGAATGATAGCTATATATGATGATCTATTTAAGCTGAATGTATGAAGACACCTAAGTGAGAGTATTGTCGGTATAGATATGAGATTTTCTTTTTTCTGTAAACAGCAAAAGATGTAAAGTACTAGTTTACTATCTTCTTTTTACATTATATATATTTAACAAGCGACTTGCCCGTCAAAAATTACGGGGCAATAACATTTGAAGCCATGGGAATGCTGTTTGACACACAATGTAAGCGTTTTTGTACTGCGAGGGCCTTCGGTGCTCATTGCGAGTCTCTTGTTTGGTCTATTTTTGCTCCTCTGAGCACCTTCGGCACTCATTATAAAGAGAGATATATATTCATCTATATATACTTAATCAATAATGAATTAATTATTTCTTGAATAAATTAATATACTTTACCTATTTGTAATGAATATATTCACCAATCAATAGCCTGAAGAGCTAACAATCACATATATAGTTGTGAGCGTACGAGTTGTTGCTAACGCTGCGGGCTCGCGTAGCGAGCCCGCGGCCCTCGCGAAGCGAGGGCCGCGGGCTCGCTACGCGAGTCGCGGCCCTCGCGTAGCGAGGGCCGCGGCTCGCGCAGCGAGCCGAGGCCCTCGCGAAGCGAGGGCACTGCCCGAGGGTCTCAGTTGCTGCAAGGAGCGCCGAAGGCGCTCCTTGCCAGCAACTGAGACCCTCGGGCAGTGCCCTCGCGAAGCGAGGGCACTGCCCGAGGGTCTCAGTTGCTGGCATGGAGCGCCGAAGGCGCTCCATGCCAGCAACTGAGGACCCTCGCGAAGCGAGGGCCTCAGTTGCTGGCATGGAGCGCCGTAGGCGCTCCATGCCAGCACCTGAGGACCTCGCAAAGCGAGGGCCGCAGTTGCTGGCATGGAGCGCCGAAGGCGCTCCTTGCCAGCAACTGCGACCCTCGCAAACTTCACGTCGCAACCCAAACAGTACGACACACACATTACGACACTCGCAAACTCCATACGACACACGTTCACACACATTACGGACTCGCAACACTCGGACGCAACTCGCGAACATTAGAAAATGTCAAACACAATACATACACACACCACATACATAAAAAACTTACCTACACCAAGAGGGAGCACCCAGCACCTCAAAAATACAACTTACACCTCGATTTTACTTCAAATAAAACAGTTTAAACACTAAAAAAAAAACGAAGCGAGAGAAAAAATGGCCGCCGAACAAAACGAAAACGAGGCTACAGCACTCTAAACTCGCAAAACACCACAAGAAACTCGCAAAACACCACAAAACAACTACGGATATTCCGATACAAACGTATAACACACATTACTCGCCATTTCGCGCCAATGCGGAAGTACACGACTACGCTAACGGTTTGGTCTCGCGCACGCACAGTGTTACACTGCACACATTCAGCACGCTTACACAGCAGATCCACACCACTAATGCTGCAGCAACATCAAAACACATTCACAGCTCTTCCACACAATGCTTTAAAATAGGTAAAGTATATTCATTTATTAATGTATTATATATTTCATTATTACACACTAAACAGCATTAGCTACCTTACAATTTCATTGCCGTCATTTTTTGACGGGCAATTCGCTAGTCTGTTTATATTTTCCGGCAGCATACAATGTACAGTGAGTGTTGGTGCCCTGATGATAAAGTGTAATGAATGTGCCAGCTGTGCATTCTAAATGGTTTGTGTGCGCGGGGGAAATCTGTTGGTGTAGTTGTGTAAATCGCCATTGTAGATTGGTAATGTTATTAATGTGTTACACGTCTCGCATGTATTTTCCGTATTTTGTAATAGTGTATTTTGTATTTAATTTGCTGCTGTGTGAAAGTGCTACGCGTTTGGCAGTGTTTTGCGTGGTGCGGGGTCTTGTAGCCTCGTTTAAATTCCATTCGGTTGCCATTGTTTTTCTCGCTTACGCGACTTTGGTGTGGTGAAAGTTGTCATAATCACATTTAAATCGCTTTGCACCTCACTCCCAGACGTGCTGGCTGTTCCCCCGTGCAGTGGGTGATGTTTTTGGTGCTTTTTTTGTGTTTGCGGTTCGGCCGTTAACCTCGTATTTTGCTCTGTCGTATTTCTTTTTCGAAGACTAGCGTATCGTAAAGCGCCATGGTAATGCGCTACGTGTTTGGCAGTGATTTGCGCGGACCGGGGTCGTGTAGCCTTGTTTATGTTTTTTTCGGTATCCATTTTTTCTCTCGCTTAGGCGATTTTCGTGTGGTGAAAGTCTTTGAAATCGGATTAAATTCACGTTGCACCTCACTCCCAGACGTCCTGCCTGTTTCACCGTGCTGTGGGTGATATTTTTGTTGTATTTATTTGTATTTTCTTTGTGTTTTTTGGATGTTCGCGGTTTGGCCGTTAACCTCGTATTTTTGCTATCTCAGATTTTTTTTTCTCAAAGTCCCGCGTCTCGTATTTTTTTGCTAAGTCCCGCATTTGTCAAGTGCATGAAGGGTAATACGATTGTGCGTTTACTAAGTGTTTTGTGGCTAAATCCTGCGTGTTTAATTGCCTTAACAGCTCGCCTCGCTATGCGAGGTTCGCCGGCGATGAGTGCTACGTGTTAATGGCTCGCAAAGCTCACAAGCCATGAGCGCACTCGTACGCACCACGCAAAGTGTGACGATGTCTCGCAGTTTGACAACTATTGTATGTAATTGTTTCTTTTGAAGATGTTAAGGATCACCATTTCTGTAAAATAATTTACCATTGTATGTTTTTTTTAAATATAAAAAAAAATAAAAAATTGTTTGCATGAAATAATTTCAAAGTAAACAGTTAAACCGTTAGCCTGAAGTTTGCTGGATTTCTTGCATTTGCAAAGAGTTTTCTCTTAATGTAGACACCCCCTGAAATTCCCAGGGATAATTAGCATAACTTATACAATGTTTCTTTTTGGCCTGGGGATTGTGCAGGCATGCTCAGTTAGCGCCTAAAGTCTGCCCTACTGTGGGAAGTCACATGTTTCAGACACTTTCTTTTCCTTTAGCCAATCAGCATGCGCATGTGCTGCATATTGGATATCTCATTAAAAATTAGATTTCCAATCAGTTGCTGGGGGTGTCTACATCACCCCCAGAAAATAAAGTGATTTTCTGCAAAAAATGTTTGCATTTTTTCATGCAAACATTTTTGCTAGGTGGGCATGGCGTGGATGGCAGAAAATAGGAAAGATCCAAAATGGTTGCTACAGAGAGAGAAACAGCTCTGTGGTTGTAATCGAATTCAGGTAATGTAATATTACAGTAATTTCGCCAGTAAGTGAACATTTGCATGTTGTTACCCAGACTCCTTAGCTGTAGTATCAGCTGTGTATTTACTGAGCAATTCTGAGGTAAAATAGACCTGTATATGAGTGAATTTAATATGGCTGCCACTGAAAGGGAAACAGCTCTGTGGTTGTAATTTACTAATTCATGTAATATTGCAATTTTACAGTAATTCCTTGAGAAAGTGAACATTTGCATGTTGCTACCCAGACTCCTTAGCTGCAGTATTTTTTGTATATTTACTGAGCAATTCTGAGGTAAAATAGACATGTATATGAGTGAATTCAAAAAATGGCTGCCACTGAGAGGGAAACAGCTCTGTGGTAAGAATCTACTAATTCAGGTAATATTGCAATTTTACAGTAATTCCTTCAGAAAGTGAACATTTGCATGTTGCTACCAAGACTCCTTAGCTGCAGTATTTTTAGTATGTTTACTGAGGTAAAATAGGCATGTATATGAGTAAATACAAAAAATGGCTGCCACTGAGAGGGAAACAGCTCTGTGGTAAGAATCTACTAATTCAGGTAATGTTGTAATATTGCAGTAATTCAGAAAGTGAATTGTTTGTTGGCAGGACACTCCCAAGCACTGACCTCGTCCACATCCTTCATCTTTTAATGAGATTCCCGCCTCACGTAGGAGCTGCACTTTCTTCCTGTAATGATCCTGACTTCCCCACACAGCTTATTATTTCTTTCCATCACCGTTCAGTACAATACACAGACTTGCCAGGGACGCAGACAGCTTCATTACCAATTCCACTGCATATTAAAGCCGCCCCAATCTAATTACAAACGTACTTTTTGTTGTTTTTATTTCCATCTGTTTGTGAGAAAGAAGAGACGGAGCTGCGTGTAATCCAGTTACGGAAGCTACACGTATGTTACAGTAATGATAAAATCATTGGCCATGATGCGGTCGCACCCACAAAGGAATTAATGTGTCACGTCTCGTTATACAGCAGCGGCGTAAAGCTGTAACGCAATTATATTCAAGAGATAGAAGCTTCTTGTTATTATTATAATCATTTCTCTTTATAATATGCCAACAAGGGTACAATAGAGTGGGGACATTAAATGACCTCTGTAGATTTGAAAATTATACACTCTATATATATACTGTATATACTCGAATATAAGCCGAGTTTTTCAGCCCTTTTTTAAGGCTAAAAAGGGCCCCCTTGGCTTATACTCGAGTCACTCCCCAGCCCCCCCCCCCCCCCCCCCCCGTTTCTCTCTAACCCCCTGTGTCTTTTTTCCCACCCCCTCCTCATCCTCGACCCCCCTCCTCACTTTCTCCCCTCTAAATACCTCCTCCTCCCTTACCTGCTTATTCTCCGGCCTTTGCTCCTTCCGTCTTGATACCGGCGCGCATGTGACGTCACATGCGCGCCGGCGCTGGGGTCAAGACGGAAAGAGCAGAGGCCGGAGAAGAAGCAGGTAAGTGAGGGGGAGGTATTTAGAGGGGAGAAAGTGAGGATGGGGGTTGAGGAAGGGGGTTGATGAGGAGGAAGGAGGTTGAGGTTGAGGAGGGGGTTGAGGATGAGGAGGGAGGTTGAGGTTATGGAGGGGGGTTGAGGATGAGGGGGTTGAGGATGAGGAGTGGGGTTTAGAGGGGAGAAAGTGAGGATGGGGGTTGAGGATGGGGGCATTGAGGAGGGGGTTGATGAGGAGGAGGGAGGTTGAGGAGGGGGTTGAGGATGAGGAGGGAGGTTGAGGTTATGGAGGGGGGTTGAGGATGAGGAGTGGGGTTTAGAGGGGAGAAAGTGAGTATGGGGGTTGAGGATGGGGGGGTTGAGGAGGGGGTTAAGGAGGAGGAGGGAGGTTGAGGTGGAGGAGGGGGTTGAGGATGAGGAGGGGGTTGAGGTTATGGAGGGGGGTTGAGGTTATGGAGGGGGGTTGAGGTTATGGAGGGGGGTTGAGGTTATGGAGGGGGGTTGAGGTTATGGAGGGGGGTTGAGGTTATGGAGGGGGGTTGAGGATGAGGGGGTTGAGGATGAGGGGGTTGAGGAGGGAGGTTGAGAATGAGGAGGGTGATAAGGGAGGGGGGAAGAGACACAGGGATGGGAGAGGGGAAAGGAGACACGGGAGAGAGAGGGGGGACACAGAGGGCACAAGAGGGACACACGGGGCAGCACATTTCCCACCCTTGGCTTATACTCGAGTCACTCATTTTACCCAGTATTTTGTGGTAAAATAGGTGCCTCGGCTTATACTCGGGTCGGCTTATACTCGAGTATATATGATTTTTTATATATATATATATATATATATATATATATATATATATATATATATATATATATATATACATATATATACATACATATACATACACACACATACACACAGTAAACTCCCTGTTATCCGGGGACCCACGGGGGCTCCCTATTGCCAGATAAGTGTAGTTGCCGGTTAATTGGGAGTCCCTGAAAGAAAGTGTCTAAACAATCCTTAACTGCCCTGCTCCCTCCCCCCCCCCCCCCCCCCAACCCTCAATATTCCTTTAAAAAGACATTAGCACCCATTTAGGCCTAGAAAAAAACATTTAGAAAAAAAGTTAATTTTTTTTTGCAGTCTCGTTCTGCCGATTAGTGCCGGTTATGCCGGATTAGCAGGAGTTTTCTTCAAATGGGGAATTGATGCCGGTGCCGGTTGCTTGAGGGTCAGTTAGTTGAGTGCCGGATAATCGGGAGTTCAATTATATAAATATATGTATGTATGTATGTATGTATGAAGTATACAGTAGTATAGTGAGAATATGCCTAAAAGGGGCCATATATACAATATATAGTGCTATTGGATTAAGAGTGAGAATGCATTGTGGACTAATTTCCACGTCACTGCAAGTTTCCCAGAGTGCAGTGCAATCATTTTTTGGGGAAACCTGAGCAGAATAACACAAATATGTTTTTAAACTTATCTTTAGACATTCAACTGTGAAAACAAATGTACTATTTATTTACTAGATAGATAGATAGATAGATATTTAAGCTCTTTTTAATCAGAAAGAAAAATGGTGCCTCTGTATCCCTGGAGGCATACATGATATTGTGTAGATGGTTGTTTATGTGAGATAGGTATTTACATTCTGCAGGAACAAAGCTTGGATTTATTGTTGCAAGCGGTCTGCTTCTGAGCATGTGCAGTAAAGAGGGTAAAAGATCCAATTATTTAACCAATTACCTCCTTCTATCTCTTCCCTCCTCCACTGATAGATAAGACAAGCACACCAACAGGCTTCTAGCTCTTAGGAAGAGATGCAACCAGACAGAATAGCAACGTTTATGTATAGAGAATTTTCAAAAATTATTTTCTAAAAAAAAGTTTTTTTTGCTTATGGCTTTCACAGCTGATGCCACAACAAGGAGCTAGAGGTTTTAATTATTCAATAATCTTAAACCGTATACAATCATTTAGAAAAACATTATTCAGTGTTAAATTTATTTTCAAACTTGTAAACCTCCAGTTTAGATGCTTGTCTCCACCCCTTAAAAGGTGATCAAGGGGTGGGAGTAGTTATGATTGGGAGATCGTCCTGAATGATCAATCGCAAGCTTCTGTCTTTCCCAAGGTAAACCAAGTGAACACACCTCCAGCCAAAGATAAACATATGTTCCTGTCTAATCATATGTTTTTAGGACTGCCTCCAAGTCAGAGTTACCTCAAAGTGATGAAGCTTCCATCTGATTTTAAATCTTCTACTTGAATATGCACGGAGGCGTTTATGATTTTCATGTCTTTTTAAGACTGCAGTATATCTAAGCCCATAATAGATTTATAAAAAATGGAAGTAAAAATCTGTATTAATAATTCACTTGTTTCTATGGAACCAAAACACACAGGAAAAAATAAAGTGTTCGGTAATAATTTTATTTGCATTATTCATTTTTGGGAGTGGCATTTTAATAAAAACATATTTTTTAAAATTATTTATATTTTTTAAATATCCCCTTTTTCTGCAACATTACATGGCCAGTGGTCATATGCTAGTCAGTATTTGACATAACATTATATATAAATACCCTGAGAGGCCCAGTAAAGGATGGTGTATAATATCATGATGCACAGCACAGAAGGGCCCTTTTCAGTCTCTTTTTGGACAGAATGGTGCCATTTTCAACGAGTAGCTGGAAGCAAAATTCATCCCACGATGTCCAAAGTGAAGAACAAAGCCCCTCTCAGAACATTTCTGCGCTCTCCCAATTCAGGGCAAAAGTTCCCCTTCAAGACATTTTTACAGTTGGGAAAAAAAAAAAAAAAAGACACAAACTCCTCTCTTATGAAAGAAATGACTATCACGGGTTTGAACTGCGAGGAATGTTTATAAGGCTATTTAGCACTTTTCATAGAGGCCATTTAATGCCTCATTGTTTGGGCCGGTAATTTGTCCCCAATGGCACCATCTGCCCAAGAGAGAGGAGGCGGCAGCACAGGATGCCAAGCCAGATATGAACAGGTCACACGGTGGAAAACTCCATATTGCAGTCACTTCTGATTGTTGTGGCTAATTTATGCTGATTATTTTTGCAAAAAAAAAAAAAAAGACCAGTCCTACTCAAGACTCTAATGTACTAAAAAAGCCATTCTGAGCACATCTGCATATCCTAAAAACATGTCAGGAGGGATATTTTCCTACAGAAGTGGACAGTGTTTGCATTGTGGCAAAGCATTCTGGGTAGTGAGATGCAAATGAAGCTCAAGATGTATAAACGTTGTCAATCTAGCCCACTTAAAGGTGCTCTGCCACCCCTAAATCAAATTGTTTTTTTTTAGGTTATTCTAAAAAAGCGTGAAAAGCTGCGTTTAATCCTGGGAAATTCTATGTTGTTGTCGCTCCTCCATTTATATGCAAATTATTGGTTCATGTATATGAATTAGCTGGTTTTATGTGTTACGCATAAGGATTATGTGTTAAGGATGTGTTAGTATTGGCCAAAATAGACATGCAATGTTATCTGGCAGTTAAACCCCGCTCCCCTCCCATCGGAGCCGCACATTAGCATACAGAGCAGCAAAATAAATTCTAAATATTTCACGAAGTATTTACTGTAGAGAAAAAGTGCAAGTGCAATGCCAGTTTTTTATGTTTTTTAAAATGAACTCAACCTGTTGGGGTGACAAGAGACCCTTTAAACGGACACCAAAGTCACTATATGTGCTGTACACCATTAGATAGAGGACGGAAGAGCATGTGGAAAAGATATTATCATTTTTTAATTTCATCAAGAACTGACTTGGATATTGTAATTTGAATTTATTTCTTATATGTCCCATGAAGCCCTCTTCCAAATGTATATGATCCTGGAACACACTTCCCTCTTGAACAATATATGTTTCCATCATATTGCCCTCTTCTTTTTTATATATATATATATATATATATATATATATATATATATATATATATATATATATACACACACACACACATATATTAGCATCATGAAAGTGTGACTAACTAGTCATCCAAATAATCACAGTTATTAGAAAAGAGTGTCCAATAGTCAGTAAAGTGTTATCAACAACATTTAAAGCACACCCAAATAAACTGTTTTCTACTGGTAACACGTCCCAAATGCTAAATGGGAGATCTCTTAATGAGGAAAAATATTAGTGGAGGGGAACCACTTGATAAGTTGAAATAGACTCTTAATCAGAGACTTGACTGGACTGGAAATTATGAATAAAACTTAACCTTTTATTGTGGTATAATTAAAAAGGAAGGGTAATGAATATATATGGCCAATAATAAAATTAATTATATACAAGAAACGCTGCTCAGGGTAATCAGTGTCAGCTTCTAGTGGACATAAATGTGTCTCAATTACTGATAATCTGCTGGCTATGTCAATACCTGGGTTAACCACCACAGAACTCCTATTGACCCATTTTTATAGCGGTTTTATAGCGCAAGAGGGCATAACTTGGCAGTAAGAATCACGAGTAAATTGGGACACACTAAATATGTTGTATCAGATTAAAAATAGGAGCAATGAACAGCCACAAATGCCCATGTTAATGTAAAGACATATAGATGCACTAGAGAGGCTCTTTATCTATTACTATCCAGCGGTTTATAAGGCTACGCCAGTTCCCCTCTAGAGACAAGTACACTAAGGGCCTCATTCAATTGTGTGACGTAACTCGATCGCAAATCTCCAAGTTAAGTCCTCACGTAGATCTACGTTTACATTGTTATTCAATTGGCCGGGCCCGCAAGTAAGTCCCCCTTCCCGCTAATCGCAATCCATGCTATAGGCAGTAAGCATTTGTCGCAAGGCCATAACTCGTGTTTCAAGCCGGAGCACTGTAAATGCAAATATAATTTCAATCCAGCACTGTAAATGATGGGGAACACAATGGGTGACATCAGGATTAAAAGCACGGCATTCACAAGCTCGCACATCGCCCAAATCAAATACTTTATTTCCTATTTCATTTCCAAGCCCGTAACTCATTATTCAAGCCCGTAGGACTTCAATGAAATATGGAGGTTGGATTCCAAAGTCCTACGAGGTTGATGGAAAATAAACATGAAATAAAGTATTTGATTTTGGCCATGTGCGAGCTTGATAATGTTGTGTTTTAATTCTAATGTCACACATTCTGTTCCCCATCATTTACAGTGCTGGATTTTTTTTTATATTTGCATTTCTAGTGCTACGATTTGTAAGTAAGCCCTCTGCGACACCTTCTTGGTACAAGTAACTTGTGGTTCGCGTTTAGCCATTTACGGGCTTGACCGAAGGGTAATCGGAGCAACTGAATAGCGATTAGAGATATTTTGCGGCCCAACTTTTGCGGCCGTGAAAGATCAAAGGTTTTGAGGGAAGTAAGCTGCGATTAACCTAATCGTTAGGAATCGTAGCTCGCAGCACATAACCCGATCGGAGCGCGCAAACGGAAGGCAATTGAATAGCAACGTAGCTTGCGATCACCATTTGCGAGCCCGGGTCTCAAAAACATAGCCATTGAATGAGGCCCACAGTATTGGACACATTTATGTCTACTAGGAGCTGACACTAATTACCCTGAGCAGCGTTTCTTTTATATAATTCAATTTATTATTGGCCATATATATTTATTTCCCTTCCTTGTTAATTACACCATAATAAAGTTTAAGTTTTATTCATACTTACAGTCTAATTTCTCTGATTAAGAGTCTATTTCAACTTATCAAGTGGTTCCCCTCCACTAAGATTTTTCCTCATTACCTATATAGCATTTGGGACGTGTTACCAGTAGAAACTGTTTTATTTCGGTGTGCTTTTTTCTCTATAAATGAAGTTTGTCTGTTAGAGCCTGCACCATGTTAGTCGCTCTTCTCTTAATCGTTTCTAATTTGTTAATATCCTTTTTGCAGATACGTTCTCCAGAACCGGGCACGGAATGATACCAGCTTCAGGGCACCTGGCACATATTGTTTCACTGAAGCATTTATTATTTCCATGCAGCTTTTGTCATGTGGAAGAGACATCTGCAAGTTAGTCACTGAAATTGTGGAAGTAAATAAGAAAACACAGCAACATCCGTCAAAACATCATCACGGGCAGGCTTCGAAATAACATATTTCCAATATCAAAACTGTGTTTAAAATGCAAGCATCAAACATGTGAGTGAATTTGAAATAAAATTAATGTATATTTGTTATCCGTTAAGTGGCTTCAAAAACTATTTAAATGGCTGACTGTTGAAACTGCAACTTCATTTTGTAGCCAATGTTAATTGAGATTAGAAACATAATTTCCCTGTGCCAAAATCACATATATAGTTGTGAGCATGAGGGCGCTCCTTGCCAGCAACTGCGGACCTCGCAAAATTTACGGACTTACGGGAAACAAATACGAGACGAGGAACTTAAAAAAAAAAAAAAAAACATTTAAATCCTCGCAAAAATACGACCTTACAGCCAGAAACCTGTGCACATGAAAACATAAAAAATACAATAAATACACCCAGGACCTCGAAAACTGAAGTTACATCTCAATTTCACTCGAAATACAAGAGTTTAGACACCCGAAAATCCCCTAAGCGAGAGAAAAAATGGCAGCCGAAAAAAACGAAAACGAGGCTACAGGACTCTAAAGACGCAAAACACCACCAAACACCTACGGATTTTCCGAAAAAGCCGGACGAGATCCAAGAACAAAAACGCCATATCAGCCACAGACGAGTAACACACATTAGGCGCCATTTTACAACACTAACTTACACAATGCGGAAGTAAACAGCTACACTAACAGATTTGCCTCGCGCACGCAGCCTATTTACACTACACACTGCACACATTGCTGACACTTACACAGCAGCTCCACAGCACTCAAAACACACATTGGATGCTGCAGCAATATCCAAACAGATTGCCAGCTCTTCTGCACAATGCTTCCTGCAGATATTACTTCAAAATAGGTAAAGTATATTCATGTATTATTGTATTAATTATTTCATTAGCAAAATAAAAACAATGCTCATAGCACACAAACAACCAACAGCCTCGCAATGAGCGCCAAAGGCACTCAGCACGAGGCTCGCAATGAGCGCCGAAGCATCTTGGAATACCAACAAAATTAATCTCTCAACCAAACACCATTACCTGCCTTACAAGCAATTTCTGTCCTAGAGAGCCACGCACAGGCCCGAATTTGGGAATCTCCCTGCTGCATACAGGTGAGATTATAACTTTTTCAGTAGTTCTGATTGACTCACCTGGAAGGAAATCCTCAAATACAAGCCTGTGTGCGACTCTCCAGAACAGAACTTACCTACCCCTAGTTTAGGTCAATGGTGGGCAGTACTAGGTCAAACAGTCCAAGATTTCAGTCCCTCACTGCATGAGCCCAGTTGGATCGAACAATCAGAATGATATCTTTAGTAGTTTTAGTGAGCTGTAGCAGAGAGAAACAGAATACAGGGATAGCCTGAAATCCTGGGCTGTGGGGCCCTCATGTCCTAATTAGGTTGTCTGTCCAAACCAGAAGTCCACAGGGATAAATAAGTCACAGTTTTATAAGAGTTTTTATATAAACATTTTATTCCCCCAGCTGCCCTCTCCCTGCAGCAGACAGCGTGTTTGGGTCTGCAGGTTCTGAAAGCCCAAAACACCAGGAGCTCCCTGCACATGAACACGCATTTTGTTTGCTGCAACAAAAATCTGTTGTGTTTGTTTATTTGTTTCTCAGGGCCTAGCCAAAAAGAAAAAAAAATGCAACAAAGAGACTATTTAAAGGACCCCATCCAACCAAAAATAACAAAAGCTGTGTCGAAATTAAAACTAATTATTCATTTTAATACATCAATGAAATTATGGGTATGATGAAAAGTATATACGTTTTTTAATAATCACTTAAAATGGCTAACCCTGCACTCCAGCTGTACTTTCCTATTTAAATGCTGCTGTGCAAAAACTTTTGTAGGCACTAACTATGCTGGCGCAACTACGCTTGACTTCATCACATGTAACAATCACTCTCTGCCAGTAACAAATATGGCCACCGCGTCCTAATACATACAACCTGCCAAAAACAAACATGGCCCTTGCTACCATACTACACACAAACAGTAAAGCAAGGTGCACCATTGTTCTAAGGATATTCTAGAAGTGCTGCTTTTAATCAACTTTTGCAATTATTATTTTTGCGAGAGAAGGAAAAAAATGTATGTTATATAATTTTGCCGATACTAGGGTATGTTTCCAGCCTTGTGTATATGCTTCAATAACCTTTATTTTTATGGTTAAATGGAAGTTTCCCTGTTCTTGCCTTTTTCTAATCTAACACCAGCTGCTTATATCAGACACACACATTACGATGGTTCATACTATACACATACAGAGTTATTTTATTTAAACAAAAATGCTTTCCACACCCTCAGAGTTGCCTACATAGGCACCTGGTACTAACAAATAGAAAAACCTTAATGCCAACAGCAGCACAGCGCAGAGATCCAGAGCAGCACGGTTTGAAGCTGCTTCCTTGTGATGGGAACACATTGCATGATGCATTGCTGCAGAGATTGCATTCCCAGGCATTGCAACAATGTTGTCGTTGCCTCTGATTGGCCAAAATGAATTATGAATGTTATGTTAATTAAGCTTGGGTTTTCAGGGGTGATCCTTTTAAAAAACAACTGCCAGAAAACTGAAGAAATTTGCAAACTTTAGGGTAAGTTTATTCATGTTTATTTTGTTTGCATACACTACTGATTCTCCTCTGTCAGATGCAGTCATAGTCCATGAAACTTCAATATACCTTTACATATGTTTTTCTCTTATTCCGTTGGTAAAATATCTGTTTGGAAGATGGGACCTTTCCTGTTTTATGCTACCACACGTGCGCACAGCACTGAAAGCATCCTGTTCCCGGGTGCGCTCGCGTCCCGCATCCCAATGTACTCCCTAAGCCGCTAACCCCCTACACCCCTTGCCGGCCCTAACCCTAACCCCCTACAGCAGTTAGCGGGCCTAACCCCCTACAACCCTAACCCCCTACAACCCTTGCCACCCTATTCCTAACCACCTACACCCCTTGCCGGCGCTAACCCTAATCATAACCCCCTACAACACTTCCTGGCCCTAAGCCTAAACCTAACCCTCTTAGCCTAACCCTAACCCCCTAAAACTAAGCCCCTAACCATAACCCCCTACACCCCTTCCCGACCGTAATCGTAACCCGTAAACCCCTAACCACTTACCGACCACAAGGAGACAGCTTCATAGGCGAAGGGCAGTAAAGTGTGGTGCACATAACAGATGCACGTGCACGTGTGGTAGCATAAAACAGGAAAGCACCAGAAAATTTGACTGTAAGCAATATATCTATTTCTTGAACATCTATTGTGGACACATCTCCGAACAACTATATGGATGTGATTCCTATTATAATCCTGAGTGCATATTTTATTAGTGTCTAATAAAAGTTGTTTGAACATACTTCACCATTTTTATTTTTTACGCTCTTCCTGTTTTTATTCTAGTGATGGATTCACAGGCCTCTCAGTTGTTGTTCTGTGGCCTCTCACATTCTGGGGCCTCTCACATTCTGGGGCCTCTCAGTTGTTGTTCTGGGGCCTCTCACATTCTGGGGCCTCTCAGTTGTTGTTCTGGGGCCTCTCACATTCTGGGGCCTCTCACATTCTGGGGCCTCTCACTTTTCTGGGGCCTCTCTGTCGTTGTTCTGGGGCCTCTCTGTCGTTGTTCTGGGGCCTCTCACATTCTGGGGCCTCCTACATTCTTTCCTTGCTCCCATTACACATTAAAGTGCTGCGATTCCCTGACAGATATAAATACTGCAGTATTTCATGTGGTACTAAGGAATGTAAATAAGCCAGTATTATCTAGCAGTGTGTAACATCTGAGGGTGTCTGCCCTTCTATCAGGGGGGGGGGGGGGGGGGTCTGCCAAGGACACAACACTATACAGCAAGCTATAGTTGTGTTGGTTGTGCTCCGCTGCAAAACCGAGACAAAATCTTGCTGTATATAATATATAATATTTGCAGCGCAATGGTTTTCTCCCCCTTATGATGTTGTACTTGTCCAGAAAAAGATGAATGCAAACAAGAGGTCATGGCTTGAAGCTGGAAAGTGTAAAATGTAGATGTAATGTACTTACAGAAAGGGTAGTAGGTATGGTCAAGATTTAAAGTACTCATTTTAAAGAGCACTACAAACTGGCTATACATTGTACTAGCAGTTTTATATACAGTTTATCATTTCTGAAGTATTTAGAAATGCTTTTGCGGCTTTATGCTAATGTGTGGCTCAGTATGCTTATGTGTGGCTCAGTATGCTTATGTGTGGCTCAGTATGCTTATGTGTGGCTCAGTATGCTAGTGTGCATCTCATTATGCTAATGTACAGCTCAGTATGCTTATGTTCGTCTCTATGCTAATGTGCATCTCATTGTGCTTATGTGTGGCTCAGTATGGTAGTGTGCATCTCATTATGCTAATGTACAGCTCAGTATGCTAATGTGCGGCTCAGTAAGCTAATGTGCGGCTCAGTATGCTAATGTGCGGCTCAGTATGCTAATGTGCGGCTCAGTATGCTAATGTGCGGCTCAGTATGCTAATGTGCGGCTCAGTATGCTAATGTAAAGCTCATTTTGCTAATGTCCAGCTCATTTTGCTAATGTCCAGCTCATTTTGCTAATGTGCGGCTCAGTATGCTAATGTAAAGCTCAGTATGCTTATGTCCAGCTCATTTTGCTAATGTCCGGCTCAGTATGCTAATGTGCGGCTCAGTATTCTAATGTGCGGCTCAGTATTCTAATGTGCGGCTCAGTATGCTAATGTAAAGCTCAGTATGCTTATGTCCAGCTCATTTTGCTAATGTCCGGCTCAGTATGCTAATGTGCGGCTCAGTATTCTAATGTGCGGCTCAGTATTCTAATGTGCGGCTCAGTATTCTATTGTGCGGCTCAGTATTCTATTGTGCGGCTCAGTATTCTAATGTGCGGCTCAGTATTCTAATGTGCGGCTCAGTATTCTAATGTGCGGCTCAGTATTCTAATGTGCGGCTCAGTATTCTAATGTGCGGCTCAGTATTCTAATGTGCGGCTTTATGCTAATGTGCGGCTCAGTATTCTAATGTGCGGCTCAGTATTCTAATGTGCGGCTCAGTATTCTAATGTGCGGCTCAGTATTCTAATGTGCGGCTCAGTATTCTAATGTGCGGCTCAGTATGCTAATGTAAAGCTCAGTATGCTTATGTCCAGCTCATTTTGCTAATGTCCGGCTCAGTATGCTAATGTGCGGCTCAGTATTCTAATGTGCGGCTCAGTATTCTAATGTGCGGCTCAGTATTCTATTGTGCGGCTCAGTATTCTATTGTGCGGCTCAGTATTCTAATGTGCGGCTCAGTATTCTAATGTGCGGCTCAGTATTCTAATGTGCGGCTCAGTATTCTAATGTGCGGCTCAGTATTCTATTGTGCGGCTCAGTATTCTATTGTGCGGCTCAGTATTCTAATGTGCGGCTCAGTATTCTAATGTGCGGCTCAGTATTCTATTGTGCGGCTCAGTATTCTATTGTGCGGCTCAGTATTCTAATGTGCGGCTCAGTATTCTAATGTGCGGCTCAGTATTCTAATGTGCGGCTCAGTATTCTAATGTGCGGCTCAGTATTCTAATGTGCGGCTCAGTATTCTAATGTGCGGCTTTATGCTAATGTGCGGCTCAGTATTCTAATGTGCGGCTCATTATTCTAATGTGCGGCTCAGTATTCTAATGTGCGGCTCAGTATTCTAATGTGCGGCTCAGTATTCTAATGTGCGGCTCAGTATTCTAATGTGCGGCTCAGTATTCTAATGTGCGGCTTTATGCTAATGTGCGGCTCAGTATTCTAATGTGCGGCTCAGTATTCTAATGTGCGGCTCAGTATTCTAATGTGCGACTCAGTATTCTAATATGCGACTCAGAGTACTTGATAAGGGTGGGAGATGGGTCTAACTGCCAGGTACCATTGCAGGTCTTTATTTTGGCCACCACAAATACAATCAGACTGTAATACTAATTACCACATCAAAGCAGCCAATAATATAAGTGAGCCTCTTATTTACACATAAATGTAGCAGCAACAAGATAGAATTTCCAAGGACTGATTCACTTTAGGAAAAAAATAATAATAAATACTACACAGCCAGATTTTCGTGCTCTTTAAGAATAACAAAAAAAAATTAGATTTTTCGGTAATTTTTGGGTAGGGGAAATGGGCAGACTATGTTGCATTTTTGCTTATTTTTATTTGTTTTGTATTATTGAAATGACTCCCATAAAGTTTGTGAGACTGAGGGGCAGCTGGTACTGAAAGGGTTACCAGCGTCAAAATCTGGTAGCTTGAAGAAAAAGTCCAAGTGATCCGTGTGAGTCCCCGGGCTGACATTACTACTCTGAGCCAGGAGAGATTCATGGCCATCTGGCACAGAGGGCGACTCTCAAAGCCAAAAATATATAGAGTATGTATAGTGAGCTGACACTCCGAGCGGGCCAGAGGAAATGAGATAGGAGTGTAAATAGAGGTGGGGGCCGTGGGGGTCCAACCCCATCCTACATTGTTTTGTGTTCATTTAACCACTTTGTTGCTGTAGCCCAGCCAGTGTACACACTTTTCCTATTGAGACTCTGTCACCCCAAAATCAAGTTTTTTGGATTGTTCTTAAAAAGCATAAAAACCTGGCTATATGTTAAGTTATGCATTTATTTCTATAGTGAATCATACCTGGGAAATTTCATGTTGTTGCTGTATTTATATGCAAATAAGCAGTTCATGAATATTAATTAGGTGCTTTGAGGCGCTAATTAGGATTACAGTTTGCTTGTCTTTCTCTGTAGTGGACAGAATAAAGACCCCCAATATTATCTAGAAGTTAGACCCCCTCTTACACCCATGTCAAGCAAACTGAGACGCACATTAGCATACCGAGCCGCACATTAGCTTACCAAGCCGCACGTTCGCATACTGACCCACATATTAGTATACTGAGCCATACATTAGAATACGGACCCGCACATTAGTATCTGCACATTAGTTTCCGGACCCGCACATTAGTATACGGACCCGCACATTAGTATACGGACCCGCACATTAGTATCCGGACCCACACATTCGTATACCGCACATTAGTATACGGACCCGCACATTAGTATACGGACCCGCACATTAGTATACGGACCCGCACATTAGGATACCGCACATTAGTATACGAAGCCACACATTAGCATACGGAGCTGCACATTAGCATACGGAGCTGCACATTAGCATACGGAGCCGCACATTAGCATACGGAGCCGCACATTAGCATACGGAGCCGCACTTTAGCATACGGAGCCGCACTTTAGCATACTGAGCCGCACATTATTAGCCTGCTAAACTGCACCTTAGCATACTGAGCTGCACATCAGCATACTGAGCTCTAAATCAGCATACTGAGCTGCACACTAGCATAATGAGCCGCACATTATTGGCATACTGGGCCGCATACTGCGGATTCTTTAATTAAAGAATCCGCAAAACCAATTCTCAATATTTTTTTTTATTATAGGCAGTTTTTTTTATGCTCTTTAAAATTAAATAAATTCCCTGTATGGTGACAGAGAGACTTACATGTAATTTATTTAGTTCACTATTAACTAGCATTAAAAACCTACATGCAAACTGCAACAAATCAAAGCGTTAGCCATAAAATATACATTTAAAAAACACAGTTTACCGCATTAATGATCAATGCTGTATGCCTCCCCGCTCTCATTTTCCTGGGCCCTACTGAAACAAAATGAAACATTTCAACGGGGATAACATTTATTAGGCAGATTTGGTAACATGGAGCATACGCTGAAGATAAAGGGGGTTATGGGAATGTAACTATCGCCATCAGAGCATGCTCACCCTGCATAATTAATGTTATCTCCGTTGAAGTGTTTGTTCTTCCTTTCTGTAGGGCTCAGGACAATTAGATATTTGTGGAGCTCTTGCACTGGCCTAGTAACAGAACTCAGGCATTATTTTGTAATTAAAGAACACGTTAACAATTACATGCAAACATCTCAATAAAGACTAAACAAAACAGTATTTATTATATTCTATTATCTAAATAACATCGATAAACTGTAGTAATAATAACCGTGGTGAGAGTAACCTTAGTAATGTGGCGAAATAGAGATTCTCACGTACCTGAATGACAGCGTTACTACAAGTCACCAGCTGCGCCAATCCATTGATTGACATGTCTGAGATGTATTCAGCATGCTACTGAGACGTGGTCCCTATTAGGCCAGGACAATACATTGCACATCAGGCCCTACAGAGTCTGTGTCTGCATATGCTGCAGTGGGCAGGCCCATACAGGAACTATTTGTTTGATTTTAGGCAGAGATTATAAGCATTTCTTAATAAAACAAAATTACACAAAAGTAAATAAATATACACAGGGATATTACATACCTAGTAAAATCCAGGAAGCTTCCATATCCCTTTAAGCTAGGTCTACTGAAACCCTAAGCTTACAATCAAAATCTTAAGACTTAAAAACAAAACCCGAGAGTTCCCAGAGTGAATATAAGGCTGCAGTTGGTGTTATTGATTTAAAAAAAAAAAGGAAACTAGGTAATTTTAGTTATGGCAACTTCCATACTTGTAGAGCATCTATCTTTTTATGTTATGCTCACTCCTTACAAACATCGCCACTAGCATCTCCAATATCAGTTGGTTATTAATCAGTGGAATATAACTGGAGATTTTGGCAGAGTGCGGAGTAAACTTCCTTTTCTTCTGAAATACATATTCTCTAATGAATTGATGAAATGACCAAATATCCCACATTTCAAAAGGTCTCTGAGGCTTCCCACCAGTTCTCCTCATCAGTGCGGGAGCTACAAATGGTGCAGGAGGTGCAAAGCGCCAGAGCCCACAACAGGGTAGAGACCCTCTGCTACAGCCAATAAAGGAGGAATGTTAATTCATTATATAAGTACTAGAATGTTGCACATCAAAAAATGACGGGAATCAAATTGTAAGTGAGCTAATGCTGTTTGGTGTATGGTAATGAACTAAATAATACATTAATAAAGGAATATACTTTACCTATTTCTAAGTAATATATGCAGGAAGAATGGTGTTGAAGAGCAGGCAATCTGTTTTCAGGTTGCTGCAGCATACAATGTAGATTTGCAGTGTTGTTGAGCTGCTGTGTAAGTGTGAGCAATGTGTGCACTGTGTAGTGTAAATAGGCTGCGTGCGCGGGGCAAATCCGTTAGGGTAGCTGTGTACTTCCGCATTATGTAAGTTAATGTTGTAAAATGGCGCCTAATGTGTGGTACGCGGCTGTTGGTGATTTAGCGTCCTTGTTCTTGGACCTCGGACGGCTTTTTCGGAAAATCCGTATGTGTTTGGTGGTGTTTTGCGTGTTTAGGGTCCTGTAGCCTCGTTTTTGTTTTTTTCGCCGGCCATTTTTTCTCTCGCTTAGGGGATTTTCGGGTGTCTAAACTCTTCCATTTGGACTTAAATGGAGGTGTAAGTTCACTTCCTGGGTTCTCCCTCTTGCTGTGGGTAAGCTTTTTATGTGTTTGTTGTATTTATTGTGTTTTGAATGTTTTGAGGTTTGCGAGGGTCGGCCGGTAAAGTCGCAATTTTGCGAGGTCGTAATGTTATTTTATCTAAGTCCTGAGTCTCGTATTTCGGTGTCGTAAGTCTGTAAATGTTGCGAGGTCCGCAGTTGCTGGCAAGGAGCGCCTTCCGCGCTCCATGCCAGCAACTGCGGCCCTCGCTTTGCCGCAGCGTTAGCAACTTTTGACAACCCGCAGTTATGACAACTATATATGTGATGGCAGATAATCTGATAATAGATCTGATCACCATAGGGGTAATCTAGCCATCTACATATAATGTTGCCTTATTTATTGACCCATACAGGGTGGATAGGTAAGTTGCAAGGGGAGACACAAATCATTTTGCATCGGGGCCCTCCATTCACTAGCGCCACCACTGCTGCTCTTTACGCTTTTCTTTACTCAAACAAAAACTGAACTAAAACATTTACCATGTTGAAGGGCCCTAATAAAGTTCTGGAGGGAAGAATCTTCCATAAAAAGAGGACTAAAAGAACAGAAAGTGAGACGTATGGCAAAGCCTTGCATTGGAAGTAGTATAGACAAGCACTCTTAAGGGATTTAAGCATGCCGGGGGTAAGAATACGGCCATGCTGAATATTAGTTAAGCCAAGGTTTAAAAAAAAAAGACATAACAGACAGACAAGATGGGCCTTTTGGCTCTTATCTGACATCCAATGTATATTTCCTTCAGCAGACATGGATGTGGCCATTGAGTAAAATAAATTGCTTATAATGTCTGTAATTTGTAATTAATAATAACCTATATCAGGGCCATGCAACCTATGTTCTAGAGCAGCCGTGGTCAGTAGGTGAACCTAGGACCGTAGCAGTACCTCCAGTCCCTTTCTGCTGAGCCTCCACTGTGACACTAAAGGGTGACCGTAGTTCAAGAAAAATACATTTGTTTGTCAATTATGTACCAAAGTAACAATATTATCCGCTGTGTAAAACATGGACTTATATTGTGGAAAAATGTGCCATTTTTTGAATCCATTTGTGTTGGTTACATCACTTCCTGAGAGAGGGATCATAAAAGTGTGTGTTTGTAGTTGGAGGGAGGGATGCGAAGGAAGGAAGATATGCTTTAAGATAATTGGATAAGACTGAAATTTGATACCACCAACCACCTCACTGGCTCAGATGTAGGAAGTTGCATCAATAGATGCAACCACAGCAATCCAGAACTATAAATACCTTTCACACAAATAACTTATAGATTCATCCAGGGTCCAGCAGAGGAATCCCAATGTAATTTGCAATAATTGCTTATAACCTCCTGGGGCATTAGACCTGTTTTTTTCAGTGTAAAGTGTGAATGCGCTGCACCGTGTCACAAAATACAGATCACAGCTAACCAAGATGGCAGCTTACAGGAGAGAATACAGGGAGAACGTGAGGATCCAGAAACTGGGTCTCTTTCAAATAAATGTAAGTTATATATTAAAATTACAGAGGAGAATTAAATAAATCAATTAATCTAAAAACATTTATATAGAGGACAAAAAAAATCACAAATAATACCTTTAAAGGGATATGGAAGGTTCCTGGATGTTACTAGGTATACAATATCCCTGGGGATCGATTTACTTTTATGTATTTATTTTATTAAGAAGTGCTTATAAGCTCTGTCTTTACTGCCCAAAATCAAACAAATAGTCCCTGTATGGGTCTGCCCTCTGCAGCAAATGCAGGCACAGACTCTGTAGAGCAACATGTGCAAGTAGTGTCGTGTGTAGTGTCCTAGTCTATCAGGTCCCACGTCTCAGCAGCATATTGTAGAATGTTGTTGAGAGATTATCACTGATTTGTTAGTATGAAGCACCGCACAGCAAGTACAGGAGAGTCTGTGACTTCATGAGCTGCAAAGGGATGACCCATACAGGGACTATTTATTTGATTTGGGGAAGTAAAACAGAGCTTAGAAGCACTTCTTAATAAAATAAAGTACATAAAAGTACCGTAAATAGATACACATGGATATTATATACCTAGTAACATCCAGGAACCTTGCTTTTAGGAGTTGTCCTCCACTAGCATCTTGCAAATATTCACTTGCCTTAGAAGGCAGAAAGACGTGTCTCCTAACTAGTTTATAGACAGCTGGGAATAGACCTGCTATGGAAAGTGAGACTGGTGTCAGTAGTGGGATAACAGCTGAAGCTGGAGAGGTCAGGAGAAAGTTTTTATAGGCAGTAAGTGAGTGCGTCCCAAAGCCTCAGTCAGACAGGTTTGTGGAGGTTTAGACAGTAAAGGGCAGATGAGGGGATGAAAGGACAAAAAAAAGCACGTCAGTAGAATGATAAATGAGAGTGTAGGTGAGGAGGTGACGGCAGACAGCTCAACAAGGATTAGGTAATGCTTCAATTATTCATCCCATAGGATATGCAGCTCAGCGCACTTCCCTTGTGTCTTGGAGTGACATTTAATAACTCACATGGCGTCTACTCTGTATATCTCAACTGTATTGGTCCCTCTTTTCCAGTTTAAAATACCCCTATTTTCCAGCCTTGAACCGATCCACTCTCATTGCTATACTGCAGTGGAAACTACCATTTTGGTTGAGGTGGGAGGAGACATTCAAAACAGAAGAAGTTTTTGTCTGCACAATGAGAATGTGGCAGCTAAAAGTTCCAGTGCTTTTAACAGGACTAATGCAAAGCTCATTAGTTTACAATCACACATCCTCCTGAGAAAGTACCAGACAGAAAAAGTTCGGGAAAAGAAAAGAGAACCCCACAACAAAAAATAATGACATATAAAAGTTACAAATGTAAAATATATGTTTATTTTTTATTTTGCTAGTTATCAAGTTCAGTTAATCAAAGGACCATATGTAACAATTTAATTTCATTTAAATTGTACACATATTTGACTTTTCTAGAACTGATCTATAAAATATTATTGCTCTGGAATTCCTGCATCATTCTGGGAATATTGACGCCTAAACCAGCAAAGTCTTTGATTAATAAATATATATATATATATATATATATATATATATATATATATATATATATATATATATATATATACACACACATATATATACACACACACACACATTTCCTTATGTATCTATTTACTTTGATGTACTTTATTTTATAAAAAAATGACCGTGAGGTGCAGTGTTTCAAACTAGCCTGTCAGTGACAGCTCTCAAGTATCAAGTTACAGAATGTTGCCACTGATTTGCTACTCTGAGACACTGCACATCCTGTACTTAGATGTACACTGTCTTCATGAGCTGCAGAGGGGAGAAACCAGTTAGGAACTATTGTTAAGATTTTAGGCAGAAAAAAAACAGCACGTCTTAATAAAATAAAGTGCATAAAAGTAAATGGATAAACAGTGATATTATATACCTTGAGAAATTATCTATGGAATATATTGGCACATAACAAATAAAGTATAATAATAATAATAATAATAAGGCATTTCCTGTAATTCCAGCTCATCCTCCTGAGCAGCCTTACAAAGGGTTAACAGTGTGCTTAAAAAAATCCAAGTAAGCAGCTATTCTGGGCAAAGAAACCGACAGAACCCGTGGGAAAGCGACCTGGCCAGAATCTGCAGCTTCTGAGCCCAAATTACTACCGTATGTAAGTACTGAGAGTCATCTTACACTCACATCCTGCTCTGAGACATGTACAGCACACCCTCACTTGTCAAAGAGCTTACACTCTAGTTGTTGCAGAAATAATTCATTCAGGGTAACTGACCTTGTATGTTAAGCATCTTATTAATAAAATTAAATGTAATTGAGTATAATATGTTAATTTATCTATTTACTTTTATATTACGAATTTGAGCTGTGACCGAAAACAACCATCATTTCCTTTAGAGGTCACACACTGTACCCTGCAGGGTACACTTTATGTAAGCTTGTTAAGGGTGTGCACATCCACATATCAGTATCTAGCATCACTAATATAATTTGCAAAGAATGTGTAGCATTGCGTACACAGAGCATGCGCACTTTACAAACTATTTAGAACGCTACATATTCGCGCGAATACATAGCTGCTGTGCGTGCAAAGTCCTATAAAAAAAATGTGCGCTGCGCCAGCCGCGCATGTGCAAAGCGTGGCCCCAGAGGGGGGGCAAGAGACAAAGGGGAAAGAGTCACAGGGGAGGGAGGAGAGGAGATAGAGACATAGGAGGAGGGGGAAAGAGAAACAGGGGAAAGGGGGAAAGGGACACGGGGAGGGAGGTAGCGGAAAGGGACACAGGGAGGGAGGTAGCTGAAAGGGACACAGGGAGGGAGGTAGCGGAAAGGGACACAGGGAGGGAGGTAGCGGAAAGGGACATAGGGGAGGGAGACACAGGGGAAATGTGGAAAGAGACACAGGGGAGGTATGAGGGGCGAAGAGACACAGGGGAAATGTGGAAAGAGACACAGGAGAGGGAGGAGGGGGAAAAGAGACACAGAGGAGAGAGGAGGGGGAAAGGGATATAGGGGAGGGAGGTGGGGGGAAGACACAGGGGAAGGTGGTAAGAGACACAGGGGAGTTAGGAGGGGGAAAAGAGACACAGGGGAGGGAGGAGGGGGAAAAGAGACACGGGAGAGAGGAGGGGGAAAGGGATATAGGGGAGGGAGGTGGGGGGGAAGACACAGGGGAAAGGTGGAAAGAGACACAGGGGAGGTAGGAGGGGGAAAAGAGACACAGGGGAGGTAGGAGGGGGAAAAGAGACACAGTGGAGGGAGAGGGGGAAAGAGACACAGGGAGGGAGGAGGGGGAAAGAGATATATTTTATATTTTATAATTACACAATAAAAATCAAGGTGAATAAGAAGTGAGGGTGAAAAAGAGTAGAGATAGAGTGTCTGGTAGAATCAGAGATATAGGGAAAGGAGTGGGAAAGAGACAGCACAATGGAGGGAGAAAATAGAGGGAGAAAAACAGCCAGCAAGAGGGAGATAAAGACATATATATATATATATATATATATATATATATATATATATATATATATATATATATATATATATATATATATATATATATATTATAAAGATGTATAAGGTAGATAGACAGATAGACAGACAGATAGATAGATAGATACTTAGAGTTTCACTGATATAGAATGTCACAGTCAGGAAGTCCAAGAGGAAAGAGACAGTCAGGATTTTCTTGCAGCCTCCAATCAGACTGCGCTGAGAAGTCACTCCCAGGATGCACTACTCCGTGCACACTTCAAAGCTCACACACACAATGTGAGTGCAGGTTATGCGTCAGTGGTCGGGGGGTGAGGACAGACTGACTGTATCAGGCATGTCTGAGGCTCCTGCAGGAAGCAGATGTTGGCAGAGCCCCCGATGGGTGCCAGGCCCAGCAATTAGCAAAGCGCCAGGAATGAAGGATTAGAGCTCACTGGATAAGTCATCAGGGTGTCAAGGAGCAAATGGGTTAAATCCAAGCAGTTTTCATTGATCTGCTTCCTGAGGTTCGAGGAGACTTTTAATACACAGGAAGCTTCTAAATGAAGAGTGAGAATTTGGCAGCTAAAACTGCCACTGTTTTCATCCAGACTATTTGAATGCTCATTAGGACACAGGACACAACGTCTTGAGACAGAAGCTGTTAGAGACAATCCAGTGATAAAAATGGACACCAGTGATAAATAATAATTGCATGTAAAAGTACAAAAACATATAAAAAGGACCACCCCCTTTACTGCTTCTTTAAAGTAACATTTATCCCACAGTTTTCTGTTATGAAATAAAATAATTTGTCACAAATGTTTTTTTATGGAGTGAAAAATGGTGGTAGTAGTCTAAAGTCTAGAAAATGTACATATAATCTGAAATAAAACACTATATCACTTCTACACCTGTTTAACAAATGTGTCCCATCTAGCCCAGCAAATCATAACCTGTACAGAGCCAATTACAGCTTGTACAGAGCCAGTGCAGCAAATCACAACCTGTACAGAGCCAATTATAGCTTGTACAGAGCCAGTGCAGCAAATCACAACCTGTACAGAGCCAATTACAGCTTGTACAGAGCCAGTGCAGCAAATCACAACCTGTACAGAGCCAGTTACAGCTTGTACAGAGCCAGTGCAGCAAATCACAACCTGTACAGAGCCAGTTACAGCTTGTACAGAGCCAGTGCAGCAAATCACAACCTGTACAGAGCCAATTACAGCTTGTAGAGCCAGTGCAGCAAATCACAACCTGTACAGAGCCAGTTACAGCTTGTACTGAGCCAGTGCAGCAAATCACAACCTGTACAGAGCCAGTTACAGCTTGTACAGAGCCAGTGCAGCAAATCACAACCTGTACAGAGCCAATTACAGCTTGTACAGAGCCAGTGCAGCAAATCACAACCTGTACAGAGCCAATTACAGCTTGTACAGAGCCAGTGCAGAAAATCACAACCTGTACACACAACATTTAATCAAAGAACAACCAATCACAACCTGTACAGAGCCAATAGTAACTCGCACCGCACCAATCCCAAAACCAGTGCGGCAAATTACATCCTGTACAGAGCCAATAGTAACTTACACAGCACCAATCCCATAACCAGTGCAGCAAATTACAACCTGTACAGAGCCAATAGTAACTTACACAGCACCAATCCCATAACCAGTGCGGCAAATTACATCCTGTATAGAGCCAATAGTAACTTACACAGCACCAATCCCATAACCAGTGCGGCAAATCACAACCTGTACAGAGCCAATAGTGATTTACACAGCACCAATCACATAACCAGTACGGCAAATCACAACCTGTACAGAGCCAATAGTAATTTACACAGCACCAATCACATAACCAGTACGGCAAATCACAACCTGTACAGAGCCAGTAGTAACTTACACAGCACCAATCACATAACCAGTACGGCAAATCACAACCTGTACAGAGCCAGTAGTAACTTACACAGCACCAATCCCATAACCAGTGCGGCAAATTACATCCTGTACAGAGCCGATAGTAACTTACACAGCACCAATCACATAACCAGTGCAGCAAATTACATCCTGTACAGAGCCAGTAGTAACTTACACAGCACCAATCACATAACCAGTGCAGCAAATTACATCCTGTACAGAGCCGATAGTAACTTACACAGCACCAATCCCATAACCAGTGCGGCAAATTACATCCTGTATAGAGCCAATAGTAACTTACACAGCACCAATCCCATAACCAGTGCGGCAAATCACAACCTGTACAGAGCCAATAGTAATTTACACAGCACCAATCACATAACCAGTACGGCAAATCACAACCTGTACAGAGCCAGTAGTAACTTACACAGCACCAATCACATAACCAGTACGGCAAATCACAACCTGTACAGAGCCAGTAGTAACTTACACAGCACCAATCCCATAACCAGTGCGGCAAATTACATCCTGTACAGAGCCGATAGTAACTTACACAGCACCAATCCCATAACCAGTGCGGCAAATCACAACCTGTACAGAGCTAGTAGTAACTTACACAGCACCAATCACATAACCAGTGCGGCAAATTACATCCTGTACAGAGCCAGTAGTAACTTACACAGCACCAATCACATAACCAGTACGGCAAATCACAACCTGTACAGAGCCAATAGTAATTTACACAGCACCAATCACATAACCAGTACGGCAAATCACAACCTGTACAGAGCCAATAGTAACTTACACAGCACCAATCCCATAACCAGTGCGGCAAATTACATCCTGTACAGAGCCGATAGTAACTTACACAGCACCAATCCCATAACCAGTGTGGCAAATTACAACCTGTACAGAGCCAGTAGTAACTTGCACAGCACCAATCACATAACCAGTACGGCAAATCACAACCTGTACAGAGCCGATAGTAACTTACACAGCACCAATCCCATAACCAGTGCAGCAAATTACATCCTGTACAGAGCCAATAGTAACTTACACAGCACTAATCCCATAACCAGTGCAGCAAATTACATCCTGTATAGAGCCAATAGTAACTTACACAGCACTAATCCCATAACCAGTGCAGCAAATTACATCCTGTATAGAGCCAATAGTAACTTACACAGCACCAATCACATAACCAGTGCAGCAAATTACATCCTGTACAGAGCCAATAGTAACTTACACAGCACCAATCCCATAACCAGTGCGGCAAATCACAACCTGTACAGAGCCAATAGTAACTTACACAGCACTAATCCCATAACCAGTGCGGCAAATCACAACCTGTACAGAGCCAGTAGTAACTTACACAGCACCAATCACATAACCAGTGCAGCAAATTACATCCTGTACAGAGCCAGTAGTAACTTACACAGCACCAATCCCATAACCAGTGCGGCAAATTACATCCTGTACAGAGCCGATAGTAACTTACACAGCACCAATCACATAACCAGTGTGGCAAATCACAACCTGTACAGAGCCAATAGTAACTTACACAGCACCAATCCCATAACCAGTGCAGCAAATTACATCCTGTACAGAGCCAATAGTAATTTACACAGCACCAATCACATAACCAGTGCGGCAAATTACATCCTGTACAGAGCCGATAGTAATTTACACAGCACCAATCACATAACCAGTGCAGCAAATTACATCCTGTACAGAGCTAGTAGTAACTTACACAGCACCAATCCCATAACCAGTGCGGCAAATTACATCCTGTACAGAGCCAATAGTAACTTACACAGCACCAATCCCATAACCAGTGCGGCAAATCACAACCTGTACAGAGCCAATAGTAACTTACACAGCACCAATCCCATAACCAGTGCAGCAAATTACATCCTGTACAGAGCCAATAGTAATTTACACAGCACCAATCACATAACCAGTGCGGCAAATTACATCCTGTACAGAGCCGATAGTAATTTACACAGCACCAATCACATAACCAGTGCAGCAAATTACATCCTGTACAGAGCTAGTAGTAACTTACACAGCACCAATCCCATAACCAGTGCGGCAAATTACATCCTGTACAGAGCCGATAGTAACTTACACAGCACCAATCCCATAACCAGTGCGGCAAATCACAACCTGTACAGAGCTAGTAGTAACTTACACAGCACCAATCACATAACCAGTGCGGCAAATTACATCCTGTACAGAGCCAGTAGTAACTTACACAGCACCAATCACATAACCAGTACGGCAAATCACAACCTGTACAGAGCCAATAGTAATTTACACAGCACCAATCACATAACCAGTACGGCAAATCACAACCTGTACAGAGCCAGTAGTAACTTACACAGCACCAATCCCATAACCAGTGCGGCAAATTACATCCTGTACAGAGCCGATAGTAACTTACACAGCACCAATCCCATAACCAGTGTGGCAAATTACAACCTGTACAGAGCCAGTAGTAACTTGCACAGCACCAATCACATAACCAGTACGGCAAATCACAACCTGTACAGAGCCGATAGTAACTTACACAGCACCAATCCCATAACCAGTGCAGCAAATTACATCCTGTACAGAGCCAATAGTAACTTACACAGCACTAATCCCATAACCAGTGCAGCAAATTACATCCTGTATAGAGCCAATAGTAACTTACACAGCACTAATCCCATAACCAGTGCAGCAAATTACATCCTGTATAGAGCCAATAGTAACTTACACAGCACCAATCACATAACCAGTGCAGCAAATTACATCCTGTACAGAGCCAATAGTAACTTACACAGCACCAATCCCATAACCAGTGCGGCAAATCACAACCTGTACAGAGCCAATAGTAACTTACACAGCACTAATCCCATAACCAGTGCGGCAAATCACAACCTGTACAGAGCCAGTAGTAACTTACACAGCACCAATCACATAACCAGTGCAGCAAATTACATCCTGTACAGAGCCAGTAGTAACTTACACAGCACCAATCCCATAACCAGTGCGGCAAATTACATCCTGTACAGAGCCGATAGTAACTTACACAGCACCAATCACATAACCAGTGTGGCAAATCACAACCTGTACAGAGCCAATAGTAACTTACACAGCACCAATCCCATAACCAGTGCAGCAAATTACATCCTGTACAGAGCCAATAGTAATTTACACAGCACCAATCACATAACCAGTGCGGCAAATTACATCCTGTACAGAGCCGATAGTAATTTACACAGCACCAATCACATAACCAGTGCAGCAAATTACATCCTGTACAGAGCTAGTAGTAACTTACACAGCACCAATCCCATAACCAGTGCGGCAAATTACATCCTGTACAGAGCCAATAGTAACTTACACAGCACCAATCCCATAACCAGTGCGGCAAATCACAACCTGTACAGAGCCAATAGTAACTTACACAGCACCAATCCCATAACCAGTGCAGCAAATTACATCCTGTACAGAGCCAATAGTAATTTACACAGCACCAATCACATAACCAGTGCGGCAAATTACATCCTGTACAGAGCCGATAGTAATTTACACAGCACCAATCACATAACCAGTGCAGCAAATTACATCCTGTACAGAGCTAGTAGTAACTTACACAGCACCAATCACATAACCAGTGCAGCAAATTACATTATGTACAGAGCCAATAGTAACTTACACAGCACCAATCCCATAACCAGTGCAGCAAATTACATCCTGTACAGAGCCAATAGTAATTTACACAGCACCAATCACATAACCAGTGCGGCAAATTACATCCTGTACAGAGCCGATAGTAATTTACACAGCACCAATCACATAACCAGTGCAGCAAATTACATCCTGTACAGAGCTAGTAGTAACTTACACAGCACCAATCCCATAACCAGTGCAGCAAATTACATTATGTACAGAGCCAGTAGTAACTTACACAGCACCAATGACAGCCTGTACAGAATAAGTGCAGCTAATTACAACATGTACATGCAAAATGTAACCAATCAACCTGTACAGGCTTAATATAACCATTTAAAGCAAGTGCGGCCAATGACAACCTGTAAATAAAGAGGGCAACCAACCACAATCTTTACAGAACCACTGCAACAAAGCCAGTGCAGCCAATCACAACCTGTACAGAACCAGTGCAACTAAATATACCCATTGCAGAGCCACTGCAGCCAATCACAACCTGCAAGTTTTCAATCTTGTTCCAGTGCTTTATGTATGTTTTGATTTCAAGCTCCAATATTGGTCCCTCTATTGTTTTGTTGCCTTGTACAGCGCTACGGAATATGTTGTAGCGTTACAAATAAAGGACAATCATAATAACGACTGTAACCAACCGAAACCAGTGCAGCCAATCACAACCAGTACAGAACCAATGCAGCTAATCATAGCCACTACAGAGACGGTGTAGCCAATCCCAACCAGTACAGAACCAATGCAGCTAATCATAGCCACTACAGAGACGGTGTAGCCAATCCCAACCTGTACAGAACCATTGCAGAACCAATAAAGCAAATCACAATCTGTAAATTCTAACCAATCAAAGACAGTGAAGCCAGTCACAACCTGTACAGAGCCAGTATAACCCATGAAAACTAGTGCAGCCAATCACAACTTGTACAGAACTGCTGCATCTAATTACAACTATTGCAGAGCCAGTGCAGCCAATCAAAACATGTTCATAGCCACAGTAACCAATCAAAACCAGTGCACCCAATCACAATCTGTACAAAGCCATTGAAGCAAATCATAACCTGTAAAGAGCAAATACAGGCAATCAACACCTATGCAGCAACAACCAAACTTTTGCTCTTGAGAGGTGTAGAGTATTGCTTGTGAAACAAGATCTCTAAACTTTAGTTTACTCTTTTTCCATTCAAGTAAGACATTTTGCATCATTTGAATCAAATTACACTTGTCTAAATAAATGTGTGACTTCTGTAATCAGTCCATGGGGGTGTAAGAGTTAAATCCCTGGATGTCACAGCTGTATGGCTGCAGGCAAGGAACGGATTAAAGGCATTGTGTACTAAGATGTGCTACAAACCATGTACTGGAGCCAGATGAGTCATAATGGAATGGGTCATTTACATGAATAATCCGTAAATCAGTTAGGGTACCACTGCCTGAAGGGGCACTTATTGTATCATTGCAAGCCCTCACCTACAGTCAGCTCCCATCCATTATATATATATATATATATATATATATATATATATACACACACATATACATATCTTACTTTCCCTAGCAGTTGAACAGTACAGTGTTCTTTTTCTTAGGAAATGTTCTCTTTAAGGTGTTCCAAACCACTTGCAATTTCCCGGGAATCATAGATTTTGATGACAGCTAAAATATTTTGACTATTTATTCTGCAATTTCACTTATCTGGAAACAATCTTGTGCTTAAGTAATCCGCAGGATAACTCTATGCCCATCCCAGGCACTGTCATACTCTCAAATAATATAAATATACATGTCCCGACCACTTCATCTTGCATATATATATTTAATTATCTTTACCTAAACTTTAATCAGTTTCTTTGTGGACATCCATTACTTTATGTTTCTTCGATTACATCATTTATATCATCATCTTTATTTATCACTTACGAGTTCTTAATAGTGACACTGTGGCCTTCCTTGGCACATTCTGCCCTTCAGTCAAGAACACGATGACTATTTTATTTATTGTTTTATTGAAAATGGAATAAAATGCCTTGTAGCTCTTTCAGCATCATTCAAGTTCAATGGCGCCATAAATGGTCTCCTTGATCTTCCTATGTAGTGATCATAAAAATGTCTTGGTCAGATATCACTATGGTGTTATGGTGGAGCTCAAGGAAAAGGATACAGCCACCTTTTTAACAATTATTTCCTATGGGAACTACTCTCCAATTTTGTTTTACATTAATTAATTACAAGTAATTATTAATATCAAATAAAGTATAGGCAATTCACATAGGTTCAGCTTGGTATAAAAATTTACTTTTATTGGATAATCACAATAAAAAATAAAAATTATTAAAATTATTAAAAAAAAAATAATTTATAAAAACAATCAGATATGCGAACCACTGTCGATCTACACCCGACTGCTACAATATATCACTGTAAGAATGAGTGGATGCTATTGAGTAAGTAGATTATTCGGTTTTTATGTTTCGAGAGATAGCGGCTAAAAAATAACCATCTCTGTAGCCTTAAGAATTGATTTTGTTTTAATATGGAGGAAGAGGCCAAGGGACCATTGGGTTTCTCCACTGAAATCATGTGGCAAGTTCAGACTTCAGGAACACTATCTATGGCGTACCCAGAAGGTGACGCACACATGGCTAAATGGCCTGACACGTGTGTACGCCGTGCGGCTTCTAAGTAGAATACAATTACTTTGTCTTATTATGTGGGGACACGCTGGTCTGAGAATGTGCTTTCCTCTATATGGACAAGTGATGGTAGAGATATACAATAAAATCCCTATACAAAGTTTACCATAAACAGGTTGAATTTTCTAATGTCGGGTCACCATTTCTTTTTGCACCAACATTTTAAAAGTAAAATGCCAAGACAAAACAGGCAATACCAAAACACACCATTGCCAAAATCCCATTATTGTGGCTATATTTATCAGAGCAAACCTACGTAGTAGTAAGTATGATCTAGGCTTATGATGGCTCCTTATGCCAATTCCACATTAGTATGATCTAAGCATTTGATGGCTCCTTATGCAGGTTGCACATCAGTACGATCTAGGCTTGTGATGGCTCCTTATGCCAGTTGCACATCAGTACGATCTAGGCTTGTGATGGCTCCTTATGCCAGTTGCACATCAGTACGATCTAGGCTTGTGATGGCTCCTTATGCCAATTCCACATCAGTGTGATCTAGGCTTGTGATGGCTCCTTATGGCACTTGCACATCAGTACGATCTAGGCTTGTGATGGCTCCTTATGGCACTTGCACATCAGTACGATCTAGGCTTGTGATGGCTCCTTATGGCACTTGCACATCAGTACGATCTAGGCTTGTGATCGCTCCTTATGGCACTTGCACATCAGTACGTTCTAGGCTTGTCATGGCTCCTTATGGCACTTGCACATCAGTACGATCTAGGCTTTTGATGGCTCCTTATGGCACTTGCACATCAGTACGATCTAGACTTGTGATGGCTCCTTATACCAATTCCACATTAGTATGATCTAAGCATTTGATGGCTCCTTATGCCAGTTGCACATCAGTACGATCTAGGTTTGTGATGGCTCCTTATGGCATTTGCACATCAGTACGATCTAGGCTTGTGATGGCTCCTTATGCCAGTTGCACATCAGTACGATCTAGGCTTGTGATGGCTCCTTATGCCAATTCCACATCAGTGTGATCTAGGCTTGTGATGGCTCCTTATGGCACTTGCACATCAGTACGATCTAGGCTTGTGATGGCTCCTTATGGCACTTGCACATCAGTACGATCTAGGCTTGTGATGGCTCCTTATGGCACTTGCACATCAGTACGATCTAGGCTTGTGATCGCTCCTTATGGCACTTGCACATCAGTACGTTCTAGGCTTGTCATGGCTCCTTATGGCACTTGCACATCAGTACGATCTAGGCTTGTGATGGCTCCTTATGGCACTTGCACATCAGTACGATCTAGACTTGTGATGGCTCCTTATACCAATTCCACATTAGTATGATCTAAGCATTTGATGGCTCCTTATGCCAGTTGCACATCAGTACGATCTAGGTTTGTGATGGCTCCTTATGGCATTTGCACATCAGTACGATCTAGGCTTGTGATGGCTCCTTATGCCAGTTGCACATCAGTAAGATCTAGGCTTGTGATGGCTCCTTATGCCAGTTGCACATCAGTAAGATCTAGGTTTGTGATGGCTCCTTATGGCACTTGCACATCAGTACGATCTAGGCTTGTGATCGCTCCTTATGGCACTTGCACATCAGTATGATCTAGGCTTGTGATGGCTCCTTATGCCAATTCCACATCAGTACGATCTAGGCTTGTGATGGCTCCTTATGGCACTTGCACATTGGTATGATCTAGGTTTGTGTTGGCTCCTTATGGCACTTGCACATCAGTACGATCTAGGCTTGTGATGGCTCCTTATGGCACTTGCACATCAGTACGATCTAGGCTTGTGATCGCTCCTTATGGCATTTGCACATCAGTACGATCTAGGCTTGTGATGGCTCCTTGTGCCAACTGCCCATGCTCATTCTGTTTATAACACATTTTCATCCCCAGCACATTATGTGCAGCCCTTTGCCTCTACTTTTCTCTTCCGTACACATTTTCTCACTCATATATAACTTTATGAGTTTTCCATATGCAGATCATGACTTCATATTATAGGGGAAAATAGAATAAGCACTGGGTGTAACTCTGGTAAAACTGGAAAACATTCCAAGTCTTCCTGCCAAAAACTTATTTGCAGGAGCCTAACAATCAAATCTTCAGGCAGGCTCAAGACACACACATCCCCAGTGTACGGTCATTACTACGGCCATAAGGGCCCCATTTACTGGTCTAAGTATTAAATATTCCAAAATACTCTCTCCTAATCCCTCAGCTACGGAAGCAGAGCCGGTCTGACGTAAAGTACCTTTACACAGAATATAAGGGGCTCAACATGTCTCACTGTTCCTGTCTGTGTCCCCCCCGCTGAGAACATCTGGGACAGTTTCTGCCCTTGGTCTGTGTGTTGCTTAAAGCTGGAGAATTTTCAGTTAAAACAAAACAAAATAGATTGCAAGCTCTCTGAGCTAGATACTATACAGTATCCTATAGTATCCTACAGTATCCTAAAAAAAATAGTATACTATACAGTATACTATTTATTTCTCAGCATTTACAAATTGATTTTTTTTGTTGGTTTCATCTTACTCTGTAACCCCAAAAGGGAATTGATTTACTTTGAAAGAGCATTAAAAACTGGCCATACACTGTACTAGTAGTTTTTCTTTACAGTAAATTGTTTCTGAAACATATAGAGTTGATTTTGTGACTCAGTATTCTATTGTGTGACTCAGAGTACTTGATAAAAGGTGGGAGAGGGTTCTAACTGCCAGATAACATTGCAGGTCTTGAATTACAGACCAGCAGATTGTAATCCTGATCAGCACATCAAAGCAGCGAATTAATATGCATGGCATTCTCATTTGCAAAAATATGCAGCAGCAACAATATGTAATTTCCCAGGATTTTATCACTTTAGAAAAAAAAATGGATAACACAACATATAGCCAGTTTTTCATGCTCTTTAAGAATAACTTAAAAAAACACTGAGGTGACAGAATCCCTTTAAACAAGTTTTACTAAAAAAATGTCATGCAGCCTTTAAGTGCACAATAGAATATATATATATATATATATATATATATATATATATATACAATATGTTTAATTTAATGGTGACTTTCATGCTGTATTCAAATGATTTTATTAATATAAATGGAAGAGGCCAAATGATTTTGTGTTGCATGCAATGTTCATATGTGCAATGCTATGTGTTACACAGATGCACCAAGCGTGCTTGTATTCAATATAGAGCGGTAATCTGCTTTATCTCAGCCCTGTGATAGCCTGCGTCAGACAGATAATTCATTGCATAGTGACATGGAGCCTCCTACATCTGTATAACAGACAGACGATACATATCAATGGATATACAGCAAGGCAGGAGTTTGCACGGGGTACAAGTTAATTTATTAGTTCATCACCCCATCTGCTGATCCTTAGATTTGTTTGCTGGATCTGTACATAAATAGTACATTTTGATGTCTAAAAATGTATGTACTGCCCAGAATTGCCAGAAATACAGTTATTGCACTCTGGGAAACTGGGTGGGGACATGTAAATGGGCCCACAATGCATTTTCATTGTGTAATACAAATACCACTTTATACATTGCTCCTGTTAGGCATATGATCGTTATATTACACAATAATACACAACATCTACCTTGTATAGAGAAGTTGGAAGGGGCCCCCAAATTATTTTGCACTGGGGCCCTCTATTTACAAGCTCTGCCACTGGTGTGATGCCATATTTTAAGTTGCAGTAGTTACTATCTGTATTTGTATATGTACCGTATTTATAAACCGTAATGTCACTATATATGCACACCACATGGCATTTCACAGGTAAATTGAGACAGTCTGGTGTCCTCCGAAAATATGCTGCCCTAGGCATGGGCCTAGGGAGAAGTACATTACAACACTGATTGCTCCATATGAGATAGGCCAGACCACCTATAGTGGCCAAAATAAAGACCTCTAATGTTATCTGGCAACTAGACCCCTCTCCCACCCTTTTCATGTACTCGCAAATTAGCATACCGAGCCGCACATTAGCATACTGAGATGCAAATTAGAATACTGAGCCACACGTTAGCATACTGACCCGTATATTAGCATACTGAGACGCACATTAACATACTGAGACGCACATTAACATACTGAGCCGCACATTAACATACTGAGCCGCACATTAACATACTGAGCCGCACATTCGAATGCAGGAGCTAAAAAATCTATTCTAAATATTTCAGAAAATAATTACAGCAAATAAAAATGGCTAGTACAATGTAAAATAAGTTTTTAATGCTCTTTGAAATGAAATCAACTCCCTGCTGGGTTGATAGTCCCTTTAAAGTACCACTGTAGTGTACCACTGGGGTGACAGAGTCCCTTTAATTTCCATAATGTATAACCACATCTAATTCCCCAACTTCCATGTCAGTAACACAGCTGCAGTTCCAAGGTGTGGTGCGATACTCTGATGTGCAGAATATCGCACCAGGAGCCAAGTTAGGATAAATGGCCGTTATTCTCCATTTTCCACTTGTGCACATACATCTATTTATCTCCAACATGCCACGGAAGTGGAGCAAGTGGAAATAGCAGAGCATGGACTGAATTTGGCTGCGGATCAGAGGGGCCGCGAGTGCCCGAACAGACCCCTCTGTCTCAGAGCCCTGATAAAGAGGGTGAGCGGAGAGGCGGGTTATACAGGGAGGGGCAGGTGGGAGACAGATGGACCCAAAGACATTCCTGGAGCTGCTGCCACTGCATGTGGAATCCATTACCCACATTCCTTCAGTATTTGTGTAGACCTCACAATCCTGTCATCAGCAACTAGACCGTGGGGCTAAGAGTCAGAAAACAAAAATATTGCCTTTCAGTGTCCCTGATAAACCTTTCATTCTTTAAAGGAGCCATGTATAAAGTGGTATTGGATTACAAAGTGAAAAGCCAATGTGGACTCATTTGCATGCCCCCGCCCACTTTCCCAGAATGCAGTGAAATAACTGTATTTCTTGGAATTCTGAGCAGGAATGTTTAGACATTCAAATGTCAACACAAATGTACTATTTATTGTACTCTGTATTATGGAGGCTTATATCACATTTTTGCCCACCATAAGCTAAATGATGTTGTAATTAATAACCTTCCCACAAACTCTAAAGCACAAATTATGAGCTAACCCCACACTGATGAGGTCGTAACAGCTGCCTGTGAGTAGGTCTCCTCACTCGTGCATAATACATCCCATGCTATGCGTCAAAGCTGCATTGTAATGACAAGCATATGATTAAAAGGAGTCATTTATAAAGTGGTATTGGATTACAGAGTGAAAATGCATTGTGGACTCATTTGCATGTCCCTGCCCAGCTTCCCAGAGTGCTGTGCAATAACTGTACATCTGGGAATTCTGAACAGGAAATACGTTTTTTGAACTTATTTTTAGACATTCAAATGTGAACACAAATGTAGAATGTATTGGCTTTCAACTACTAGAAATCGTACAGGTGGGAAGAACTAGCCTCCATTATCAATGCTATGTTGTGGAGCCTCTGTAAGGATGGCTGGCGGATCTCACTGATGTAGTGAAAAGGCTCCACAGAATATCAGCTTGAAAATATGTGGCTTCAATGTTGTACCAACTACAACTAAAGGGATAAGGAAGGTTCCTGAATGTTACTAGGTATATAATATCCCTGGGTATCTATTTACTTGTATGTACTTTATTGTGTTAAGAAGTGCTTATAAGCTCTGTTTTTACTGCCTAAAATCAAAGAAATAGTTCCTGTATGGGTCTGCCCTCTGCAGTGTATGCAGACACAGACTCTGTAGGGCTGGATGTAGAGTGGTGTCCTAGCCTATTGGAGACCGCATGTTGCAGGGAAACGGTCACTGATTGGTTAGAATGAGACACAGCATAGCAAGTACAGCAGTGCTTATGGCTTCATGAGCTGCAGATGGCAGACCCATAAACGGATTATTTGTATAACTTTAGGCAGTATAAACACATCTTTTAAGCACTTCTTAAAAACACAAAGTACATAAAAGTAAATAAATACACAAGGATATTATATATATATATATATATATATATATATATATATATATATATATATATATATATATATATATATATATATATATATATATATATAGTAATATGCAGGAACTTCTGGGTTTTATAACACTTTTTTTTTAAGAGAATAAAAAGTATTTTAATAACAAAATGCATGACAGGACATACACTGAAATCCTGATTATCGGCTTATCTACTCTGACATATCATAAAAACCTTAATGTGTAACAAAAAAAAACAGGAACTAGATGAAGTGTCACAATCTGGCAGGCATGTATTAGGAAGATCTTTTTATATACACACACCATTAAAATATATGAATTGTTATATACAGGTTTTATACAATGTGTTTATAAAGAGGCCATGGTATGAAATAAATGTACTATATATATATATATATATATATATAGTATATTTGTGTTCACATTTGAGTGTTAAAAAACGTATTTCCTACTGAGAATTCAGAGAGATACAGTTATTACACTGTGTTCTGGGAAGCTGAGCTGGGACATGCCAATGTGCACACAAATGCCTCACTCTTCAATCCATGACCATTTTAAACATGGCTTCCTTTAAGCTTATGCCTGTTGTATAACACAGCTTTTATATAAAGCCCAGGTTGGATTATACACAAGCTGGGAATCCTACCCACGGACAGCCGTTTCAAGGTTGCTGGCTATCATCAGCATGGAGCGGGATCCTTAGCTTGTGGCGAGGCAGTTTACCACAACAATTATAGAAGCCTCCACCGTACAGTAGTACAGTAAATAAATAAATATAAATATAAGTAAAATAATAGTACATCTGTGTTCACGTTTGAATGTCTAAAACAAGCTAAAAAAAACTGCTTCCAGATCAGAATCCAGAGAAATACAGTTATTACACTGCATTCTGGGAAGTTGGGCAGGGACATGCAAATGTGCCCACAAATGCTTTGTTATATATGCACTTCAACACCCAGTCTGGGTTGAAGAAAAAAGACACTTGTTTGTGCCACATTTACAATATTAACCGCTTATACAGCCGTTTATGTAAAATACTTTTTGCCAAAATCTGACTTTTTGAACAAGAAGAAGTATAGAGGTACTGTGATATAACTGAATAATATTTAAATTGACACCACATCCCATCTCCCTCACTGTCACATAAGCAAGCAGGTTGCATCAACTGATGCAACCACAGCTCTCCATAAATGTAAATACCCCTCTCATACACACACATTTCCATCAAGAAGCATGGAGCACAAGCAGAGGTCAAGATATGCTGTGATATAATTGGATAATATTGAAATTGACACATTCCTCTCACAGTCCCAGAAGCAAGGAGGTTGCATGAAGAGATGCAACCACAGCTCCAGAAATATAAATGCCACTCTCATTCATACACACTTCAACCAAGTAATATGGATGCCTCCTGGGTCCAGGTTAATTATAGTCTTTTGCTTTGACAGAGGACCGCCCCGGCATTTAGAAATCCTGGCCTAACAGGTCTCCATTCTCCCAGATAACTTGCCCATTTACCACAACCAAGAAATATATAAAATATGGGACCAATAAAAATCACACAATGAACCCCTAAATATCTCAGGTTTCCCCCCAGCTATGGTGAATATTCAGTATATGTGTTTTTTAGGTATGTGTAACAGTAAGAGCCACCAGTCACACACGGCAATCTGATAACTCCATACCACTATATAATGCACCATCTTAAAGCAGTGGTCCTTGGATTGGTGCGGGCCTTAAATCCTTGTCTGCCATTCCTTTGATATGATATTAAGCATGTAGCGTCACCCCGCTCAAAATGCTCTGATCTCAGCGGCGGATCCCAAGAGCATTGGATGGTGACAGTGGCGGAGCTACTACTGGTGCAGCGGGTGCAAAGCACTGGGGCCCATAACAGGGTAGGAACCTTCTCCTACCTGAGTATAGGAAATCTCAGTGAATTAGTTTAGAGGGGCAGACAATCACTTTTACAAAAAGGTGACCGGATCGTCCTAGGGTTGATCTTACCACCTACTTATATGTTTGGCTTTTATATTGTCCCCTACAAACACCGACCTTGTATAGAGAAGTTGCAAGAGGGGGCCCAAATTATTTTGCACCAGAGCCTTTCATTCATTAGATTGGACATTGGAAGGTACCCAACTGGTCCCCACATCAATAGGCACGAGAGCCAGTGTCAAGTGCATGACATAACATCCATGACATACCTGAATCTAATCTGGATAAATTACATACAAATGTATAGGGGAAGATTCACTAAGCATGGCCGCAACATGGGGATGCATTCAAGTTATGGTTTATCTTGACTAATAAGCCCCAATACAAGGCACACCACAGAGTACCACCTCTTTGGCTCTGTGTCCCAGTAATGTATTGGGAGTGATGTCATGATGTATGCAAAGAATGTCACTTGACGGCAATGAAATGTTACATTGTTACAATGTAGGGTTTAGCAAAGGGGTCTTGTCCGTTATCCGGAATTACGTAGATTGCTCCCTCTGCATTCCTACATTTTCTATGCACTGTATGTCAACCCCAGCAGTTGGGATTAAAGTGAGGTCCTTTTTTATTTGGGGACAATTCGGTCACCTTCTAGTGTTTATACGGACCATGTTTGAGATCCATAAAATGTTTAACAGGGTGCTATTAAATGTTGCACACTAAGACCCTCATTCAATTGAGGCATTTGGGAGATCCAAGGTCGCAAATGGAGACGGTAACTTATTTTGCTATTCAATTGGCTTCTGTTTGTGGGCTCTGATCAAGTTACGGGCTCCGAGCTGCGATTCATTGCCATTTGTCAAATTGCAAGTTAATGTCCCTCCAAGACTTTGATCTTTCACGGCCGCAAGACTTCTGAACGCTAAAATCGCAAATCACTACTCAATTGCTTCGATTCCCCCTCGCTAACCACTCCGTCAAGCCCGCAAATGGCAAAAGTCGAACCAAAAGTTACTGGTACCAAGGACATGTCCGGAGCACTGTAAATGCATATATAAAAACTCCACTGTACTTTTATTAAAAGGGAAAGTGATGTTAGGTCTTCTTTCCTTTTCCTTCTATATGAAAAAACATTCTAACTTTGCATACCCTCCTACCTAATGAAACGTCACTTTCTTCCTGACCCTTGCTATTTCTTATCTGCCTCTTACATCCCCTTTAGATTGTAAGTAGAGAGTTTTCAATCTTGTAGGGTGCTTTGGGAAAAAACACTTTCTACAAAGATTCTAAGCTCAAAACAGGGCCCTCTATTTTTTGCAGTTTGTTAAAATTATATTTTTCCTTGTTCCTTTCCCCTGTATAGAGCTGCGGAATATGTTGGCACGTTACAAATAAACGTAATAATAATAATAATAATAGGTCTTAGAATTAATAGCACAACATTCTCAAGCTTGCAAATCGGCTCAAAAACGACTTGATTTCATGTTTAATTTACGTTTTCTATGAATCCGGCAATCAATGTGTAAATACATATAATGGAACTCCCGTGTAATAGAATATCATATTTACGGCTTTATCAATATGGCATTATATCTGGAATGTGGGTCCGATCGCAACTCATAATTCAAGCCTGTAGGACTTTGAAATCCAACCTCCATTTGTCATTGAAGTCCTACGGGCTTGAAAATGATCGCTGACGCAAGGCTGTAACTCGTGGTTCAAGCCTGTACCCTGTCAATGAAAAATGGGGGTTGGATTTCAAAGTCATACGGGCTTGGACCACGAGTTACGGCCTTGCATGAGCGATCATGTTCAAGCCTGCAAATGCTACTGTCGATAGCATAGGTTTGCGATGTGCGCTATTAATGTACATTTTTTTTTTTTTACTATGTTTCAATTACTGGGATGAATACACTACACATCTCTCCAACCCTAAATGAAGTGTTGTGGCTGGAGTGGACCTACCCAAGGAGGCGTGCCAAATTGAAAACCACTCTCTGTAATACACATGAGTAGCAAGGAACGGTGCTGAGCTGCCAGCCATGTTCACTCAGTCTAGTCACCACCCACTATCATACTATGGGTGGCTCCACTCCATACACAATACTTCATTCAGGGGGTGGAGACATCTGTAGCATATATAGCCTGGAGACATGATTGGATAGTAATTTATTGTGTAAATACACAGTAAAGAAGAGCTTAATAATGTTTTATCCCCTTATCAAGCCCCCCTAACTATTCTATAAAGAGCATAGGTGTCCTTGAAGGATTCTTTAAGCATGACGGTTTATGCTGGGAGCTCATTCACTGCTAATTGCGCCAGCAGTAGCGCCGTCACTGCCCCAAATGTTCCCACCTCAGTTCTCACGTATATAATGCTGGATCATTTCTAAGATTATACCCTGAATTACTGGCACATTTAGTCTTTTTGAATATTTTTTGCCCTGTGTCATCTCCGTTAGCATTGTTACTAATTGCATCACATAACTGTGACATTTTGCTACAAATTAACTCATTCAGTATCATCAGTACATATAATAATGAGAGCTCCCACACACCGAAACTTCATCCACATAGGATACCACAACACACAGCACTTTTTCCATATATACCTATTGTGAGGAGCTTAGTGGTGACAGCAAAGCCTGTGTCTGCATATGCATCAGGAGGCAGACCCATACAGGGACTATTTGTTTTTTAGACAGGAAAAGCAGAGCTTATAAGCACTTCTTAATAAAACAAATCATAGGATACACAGGTTTATTATATACCTAGTAGAATCCAGGAACCTTCCCTTTAAGGATCACTCACAATGGACGGGAATGATAAACCACAAGAGCATGCTCAGATGGTATAGATCACAATAATCATACAACTTTAATACTTGACCATTATCATTTATACATCTAGGCATGCTCTGTCAGAGGAATCACCTGAAATACTCATTAGATGAGTGATAGCACCTTTTAATGGAAAATATGATGAAAATATCCAGCTCAATTATCTAACACTTCCACTCATATGTTTAATAACAAACCAATTGTAATATTTTACATTGAAATGAACAGTATAGATGGATATGAAAACAAATTATATATATATATATATATATATATATATATATATATATATATATATATATATATAGTGCATTCTGATCTCATTTGCATGTCTCTGCCCAATTTCCCATAGTGCAGTGCAATGTCTGTATTTCTGGGAAACATGAGCAGAAAATTAGTTTTTTAGCGTATTTTTAGACATTCGAATGAGATCACAAATGCACTGTTCATTTTCGGTGTACATATATATATATATATATATATATATATATATATTTGTGTATATGTATACTATTCCTTTAACTCTTGGCAGGGTATCCTCACAAGTTTCCCTGACAGGATTTGGTGTGTTAGGAGAACTTTGCCAAAGTCCACATCCCAACACATACTGTCCCTCTGCCTCCGGCCACGTATGAGAGCAGTACAGGCCAGCTCTGTGTAACTGTCACATACAATCATGGCCCCATGTCATTACTGGTATCACTTTATTTAGGACCATTCAGTAGGGAAGAAAACATATTGACACCAGTCAGGCAAAGCGACTTCTCAAAACATGGGGTATCAGACAAACCTGAAGTCTAGGAAGCTATATTCATTGAATCTGTTCCATATACACATTTGTATTGGAAAAGACTGACGTGAGATAATAGGTTTGTATGTTTGCAAACCGGCCGTGAAATGGTTAAGGACACTAACATCCAATGATATAATCTGCATTACTGCAAATGATTCATTTTCAATGTATCTTATAATAACCACATTATTACAGTGAGTGATTCTGCATCATGAATGAGCATTACATTTGTCATTAACCCATTGACTTCTAAATGCACTGTAATAGATAGAACAAGTATAAATCAGATGTTTCTAAAAAGTCCTGAGAAACTTTATTTTAGGATAAAGAGGCCCATGTAACAACTTGTCCTATTATTCATGCCTTTTTTTTATTGTGAATATATATATATATATATATATATATATATATATATATATATATATATATATATATTAATAAATAAATGTATATGTATAACTTAATACAAACTCAGTGATCACGCCCATTGCAGAGTGTTCCTGATACTTAGCACAATCCTATATAGGGACTTGTAACCCCTCAGATGCCAGTAATACAATTTGTTGCACTATATGATATGTTATCCCTCAGCTCAACTGCAGATAATCCCCTTATGCACTGAGTGGGGTCAACACTGACACTCCAAGAGGAGGGGGGGGGGGGGGGATAATATAAATAACAGTAAGCTATAGGTCAGTCTGGCAGCGAAGGGGTTAACATCCCAAGAGACCTCTTACAAGCTGCTTCCTGGATCATCAACCCACCCAAAAAATACTTCTATTGTTAATTCAAATCAGATGCTACTGGGATAGAAAGGGGGACTCAAGAGTATTAACCACTCCCCTGCCTGGGCTCTCTGTGTCATATTCTCAAATGAATAAATATTTATTCTTACAGCAAGAAACAAAAATAAAAGCTTTGACATTTTTTTTTTTCAGTTTTATTTATAATAATATTTTTGAAAAACATTATAGTGAATGAAATACAGGAGTGTGAGACCCATTATGGGCTAAATATATACCCCTAATGGAGAATACATATACAATGTACATATATATATGTGTGTGTGTGTGTGTACATATATATATATATATATATATATATATATATTAATTCCCACACCATCAGGCAGAGCAACTCCATACACATATAGCACAAGGTGCCCCTTAGAACTTCAGCCCTTGAACCCAAGGAGTTATTTCTACATTACTCAAATAGCCCAATATTAGTAATAATATAAAATAATAATATAAGCCATAATGTGCCTTACCATCTTGTCCAGAGCTCTCCAGGTACTCAGTCAGATCACATCCAAAAGCTCCAGATGACCCTTTCCTCTTGAATTTCGTCTTTGCCCCCTTGTTCTTCATGAGTTGGTCCAGAGAGGGATCCCCCTCCCAGTTAAAATAAAAAAAAAATATTTAAAAAATGTTGTTTCTTAAATAAATGAGAGGCAGCCTGTGCTCATATAACCAGCACAGGGCATTGGGATATCCCAGCAAGTCCAAGGCACTCCATGCATCCAGGCTGCTCCAGACTGATCAGCTGTCACCCTGGGGTGGGGAGGGGTCAGATAGGAAGGGGTGAGAGGGGAGGGGATTTACTAATAGACCTGGAGGATAAGTGCAGAAGAGGGGATCACATCCTGGGGGTCAGAGGAGAGGGTCCTGGAAATAATAAGTGTGCCACCTGGGCAGTGCCAGTCCAGCCAAGTCTCCAGCCAAATCCCTGACTTAGACCAGTCCCATGTCCACTACCAAGATCTCAAAGTGACTTTTTCTGTATCTCGGATTTTTTTCCTCCTTCCTCCTTTTCTTACAAATCACTGGTTATCCAGCTCAGGAAATGCTGCTAAGGAAATGAGGAAGGAGAGGGGGGTGTAGAGGTTGTTTTTTTGGCAGAGAGTGCTAGGGGTGGGGGGAGAAGGCAGGGAGGGATATGACAGGAGGGAGGGGAAGAGAGGAGTCCTGACATGCAGCAGATAACGGGACAGCTCAGAGAAACTTCCTCCAAAGCACAACTTGTCTGGGGGAGTGTCCAGTGGTGCTGCCTCACTAGGAAGATCATACTAACTTACCCAAAGAAAGTCACTCAGCATGTGTGGAAGGGATGGGTGCGCCCCCTAGATTGCAAGCTCTGTGGGGCAGGGCTTTCCCATGGTGTCCCTGCTGCCTGTGGTGCCCTTGCTATGCAGACCAGTGGAACCACATACAATGAATGACATACAATTAATTTTATCTAAAAATGTTTTTACTAGTACTGAACTGGATCTGATACAAGCCCCTTCCTCTCTTCTATATCCCCCTTATATCCTTAGTTTCCCCAATTTCTCTCTCCTTTGCCTGGCTCTCTCTATCCCTTTTACTGCCTGCCACCATCCTTGTCTCTTTCTCTCTACTTTTCTTTCCCCCTTGCATCTCTATCCTCCATTGCACTCATTCTTTCCTCCTGTCCCCTATTTCTCTCCTTGCCCACTCTTATAACTCTCTCCTTATCCTACTTTTCACTCAGCTTGAACCTTTTCTTTTTATTTCTCTCTGCTTCTTCCCCGCCATTTATCTCTCTGCCCCTACCTCCCCTATCTTTATCCCATTCCACTTCTCTTTGCCTCCTTGAATTCACTCTCTCTCTCTTGCTCTCTCTTTCTTTTCCCCATACTCTCTCCTTACCCTCCTTTCTTTCCCCGCTTTCTATATTTGTTTCTCTCCTTTCCCTGATTTTTCTTCCCATTTCACTCATTGCCCCTTTTATATATTTCTTATCCTTCTATAGTTATCCCATTAGTGTCTCTCCTTGTCTCCCTATTTCTCTCTACTTCTTCCTCCTCCATTTATCTCCTTGTCCCCATCTCCTGCCTCTCCTTATCCCCTTCCCTTTCTCTTTTCCCCTTTCATTCCCCCTTTTCTCTGTTTTGTTCTTTCCCTGTCTCATTTCTCTCCTTGCCCAATCTTTCCTTTCCCCTCTCTCCTTGCCCTCCCTTCTTTCTCTGCTTTCCTCTCTCCTTTCCCTGGTTTCTATTTTCTTCTCTCTAATTATCTCCCCTAGTCCCCACTCCTGTCCTCACTTTGTCCCCTTCTCTCTTTGCCTAATAACCATTCTTATATCAGAAATATACAAATATAAAAATCATGTGATCTAATGGGCTAAATTCAAGATTCAGATTCACTGAGACTGAAGGTAATATTATAGAACAGGGGAGGGCAAGATCGCTCCTGGAGAGCCCCACACAGGCCTGTATTTAAGGATTTCCCATCTGTTTACAGGTGAGTCAATCAGGATGACTGAAGAAGTTATAGTCTTGCCTTTACACAACAGCAGGGATATCCTCAAATCCAGGCCTGTGTGGGGCTCTCCAGGACCAAACTTGCCCACCCCTATTATAGAAGAATCATATAACAAACATACATGTATATATGTGTTTATAGTTCCCTGTTACTCTGAAATATGACTGTACAAGATATATCAACGAAAATCAGAAGGAGGGCCGTTGCATTGTTACATAAGCAGTTTGTACAAGGAGTTAACGGGCAGTAAATCCACAAATTTTTATGCAAAGAAAAACCTGCGACTTGCGTCACTTTAACATGTTTACATCTTTATCTAAGTGAAGCCTGCCAGGAGATACTCATTATGTGGCACATTTATAGAGATTTACAGCTTATTATAAAACAAAATGCTTGTGACATTCCCATAATTATGTCTATTATATTATACTTAGACTCAATAAAAGCCGTAGGTTTTGGGGGGTGTTATAGGGACCTGGAACAAAATTATTTTTTTCTCAGGCATTTAAAAGAGAAGTTTTAAACATTACAAAATATGAGCCTGATTCCATTAGAAGCCGCATCTCGCAGGATACAGACTACGGGATTGCTGCTGGCTTCAACTCTGCTACAATTTCGGTGCTATTCTATTGAACAAGCCCGCAAGTTACGGGCCGAAACCATAAACCATGCACTAGCAGTTCAGGGCGGGGATATGATCAATTAAGCAAGCCCGTAACCTCTCATTTCGAAACAGCCAATAGAAAATGAAATTGTCATCATTACAGCAGTAAAACATGGAAGTTACGTGTCAATCAATTAGGTTTGGGGGTCCAATAGGTGATGGGACTCGCAAACCCGCAAAATACAAAATAATAAATATAAATGCAAATACTGTTCTATTCCATGCGGGTGGCCTGATATGTATTAACTCATTGATTCTAGAGACTGATATAACCCCGAAATGAAACATAAAAATAAATAGTTTTTACTTCCGATTTGCGGGCTTGAGACTGTTGTGCAAATATATTCTAATGTCTATCATCGCTTTCCCCGTTATTTACAGTGCGGTATTGTTTTTTTATTTGCACTTATAGTTAAACGAACCGGTCTTTAACCCTATTGCAGGTCCTCTCTAGCACTCGTAGGATTTTCTCTTTCATTTGCCATTTACGGGTGTGAAAACATTTGCGTGCTTAGGGAAATTGCAGCAATTGAATAGCGATTTTCGATTTCAGCCATTGTAACTCTTGTGGCCGTGAAAGATCAAAGGCTATGGGAGTGTTTTAAGTACCGGTTTTAACCATCGCAAAGTTTTCAAGCCCGTAACACATAGGTCATTTGGATCCCTCAAGAAGTCGCCAATTGAATAGTAAATTCACTTACGGGCTACAGTAACTTACGATTGCTCAATTGAATCGGGCTCTCTGTGTTTTGCATGAAAAAAATACAAAGTAAAACTTTTTTAATTGTATTGAAACAAACAGGAAGTACACAGAATATACATATGTCTGAGTGTATTTTATTAAGGAAGTGCTTCTAAGCTCTGCCTAAAATCAAACAAAAACTCGCTGTGTGGGCACAGACTCCGTAGGGTTGGATGTGTAGTGTGGGATCCTAGCCTATCAGGGACCACGTCTCAGCAGCACGTTGCTGAGAGATGGTCACTGTCTGAGCCCTACAGAGTCTGTGTCTGCATACGCTGCAGAGGACAGACCTATACAGGGACAATTTGTTTTAATTTAGGCAGTAAAGTAGAGATTATAAGCATTTCTTAATACAATAAAGTACATAAAATAAAAACAGCTACACAGGAATATTATAAATCTAGTAACATCCAGGAACCTTCCATATCCCTTTAAAGGAAAACTGACAATTAAATACATTTCCTATTTTATAAATACTTTTCATATTTTTATTATTATGTTTTTCCTTTGGAATAAATATTAATACATATTTTTTTTACCAAGAATACAACTCATTGTAGTCTTGAACACTGCAGTCTTCCATCATTGGCAATTTTGCACGTTGAAGCAGGCATGCCCTCTTTTTCTGTGTAGTGTGGCAGCCATATTTGTTTCTGGCAGTTCTGGACATAACTTTCTGGCAAAGTGACTGTTATCTGGAATAGAGGGATTTGTACTTAAATGTGGGACGGCCCCTTCATAGAGGGATGTATGGAACTTTGTATGTATTCTGTCTTAAAAGAGGGTCCGGTGGGATGTGAACTCAACCCAGTGGCCATCTTGGTATTTCACAGGACTTGGTCTTCCTTGAGGTAGAAGCAGGCCACGGTATAGGCTAGGTCCTGATAGAAATGGCGGAGGAGAGACCATGATTATTAACAGCACTCTGTCACCCAAAATAAAGTTATATATTAAGACTAGATGTACTAGTTAATCAACTGTTTCTTAACAGCATTTTTTTTAAAGAGACAACCTGTGATTGGTTAGTACATCTAGTACTACAGAGACACTGTGCATGTGCTGGTGGGACAGACCTTTGTGGGGACTATTTGGAAGGTCTCAGTGAGTAGAAACAGAGCTTTTAAGCACTTGTTAAAAAATGATGTTTAGATATGCAAACATACACTTGGGTAGTTTATTATAATATTAAAAACAGGGAGTCTTCCCTATCCCTTTAAGAACATTCCAGCATGGACATGTGGATAGGTCATACTCAATATTCTGCTTTGCAAAAAAAACACAAACCCCTTTTGTGAAATGTAAAACATGATCTTTTAAAACCACTATAGAAAATGAGGAATTTGGGGTCACATGTACAAGATCTAAAGCTGAACAATTGTGGGGTAAAACAGCTGCTCCATATATATATATATAATCATCCTATCGCCGTCCGTGCGGCTTTTTCTTTCTCGCAGCTGTTTTACATCAGATTGCTCCACTTTTACCTTTGTACAAATGGAAAACTATTGTGTTCAACTGAATTAAGGTAATTCATCTTTCAGTCTCACTTTTTTTTCTTTCTTGTTCAATATGTTTTCTTTATTTTTCTTCACTTTTCATTCTTTTATTTTTTTCCATTATGTTCTTTCCCTTTTTTCTGGTTCTATTCATCTCTCTATCACTCTTTTTCATTCTTTCTCTCCAGCTCTTCTCTTTGCTTATCTTTTATTTACTTGTTCATTGCTTTTCTCTCACTCTTACATTCTCTATTTATTTTTCATTCAGCTTGTTTCTATTTGTTTTGTTCTCATGTTCCATTTCTTTTTCTTTCTTTCTTTCTTTTTCTTTTTTTCTTTCTTTCTTTCTTTCTTTCTTTCTTTCTTTCTTTCTTTCTTTCTTTCTTTCTCTCATTATCTCTTTCTATTCCTTCGCCCTCCTTCATTAACTCTCAATCTCTCCTCTTTCTCTCACCTGTTCTCACTTTCTGATCTTTCTACCTCTCCCTCAGTCTCTCTCTTTCTCTCTTCCCCTCAGTCTCTCTCTCTCTCCCCCTCAGTCTCTCTCTTTCTCTCTCCCTAGTCTCTCTCTGTCTCCTTTATTCTCCCTCAGTCTCTCTCTCTCTCCCTCAGTCTCTCTGCTTCTCTCTCTCTCTGCATCTCTCTCTCGCTCAGTCTCTCTGCTTCTCTCTCTCTCTCTGCATCTCTCTCTCTCCCACCCTCAGTCTCTGCATCTCCTTCTCTCTCCCTCAGAGTCTCTCTCTCTCTCTCTCTCTCTCTCTCTCTCAGTCTCTCTCTGTCTCCTTTATTCTCCCTCAGTCTCTCTCTTTCTCTCTCTCCCTGAGGGAGTGAGGGAGACACTGAGGAAGAGAGAGAGAGAGACTGAGGAAGAGAGAGAGACCGAGGAAGAGAGACTGAGGAAGAGAGACAGAGACTGAGGAAGAGAGAGAGAGACTGAGGGAGAGAGACTGAGGGAGAGAGACTGAGGGAGAGAGAGAGAGACTGAGGGAGAGAGAGAGAGACTGAGAGAGAATGAAGGAGACAGAGAGATAGTGAGATTGAGGGAGAGAGAGAAAGAGAGAGACTGAGGGAGAATAAAGGAGACAGAGAGAGAGACCGAGGGGTAGAGAGAAAGAGAGAGACTGAGGGAGAGGTAGAGAGATCAGAAAGTGAGAACAGGTGAGAGAAAGAGGAGAGATTGAGAGTGAATGAAGGAGGGAGAAGGAATAGAAAGTGATAATGAGAGAAAGAAAGCAAGAGAGAGAGAGGGAAACAGAGAAAGAGAGAGCAAGACTAGGGAGAATCTCTCCTTCATTCTCCCTAGTCTTGCTCTCTCTTTCTATGTCTCCCTCTCTCTCACTTTCTTTCTCTCTCCCTCAGTCTCTCTCTCCCTCAGTCTCTCTCTCCCTCAGTCTCTCTCTCTCTCTCTCTCATTCTTTCTCCCTCAGTCTCTCTCTCTCTCTCTCTCTCTCTCTCTCTCGGCCTCTCTCTTTCTCATTCAGTCTCTCTATTTCCCTCAGTCACTCTTCCCCTCTCTTTGTGTCTCCTTTGTTCTCCTTCAGTCTCTATGTCTCTCTCTCCCCTTCAGACTCTCTGTCTCTCTATCTCTCCCTCAGTCCCTCTGCATATCTCTCTCTCTCTCTTGCTTTCTTTCTCTCTCCCTCAGTCTCTCTCTCTCTCTCTCTCTCTCGCTCTCCCTCCCTCAGTCTCTCTCTCTCTGTCTCCTTCATTCTCCTTCAGTCTCTATGTCTCTCTCTCTTTCAGTCTCAATGTCTCTCTCTCTCCCCTTCAGACTCTCTCGCTGTCTCTCTATCTCCCCCTCAGTCCCTCTGCATCTCTCTCTCCCTCAGTCTCTCTCTCTCTCCCCAGTCTCTCTCTCCCTCCCTCAGTCTCTCTGCTTCTCTCTCTCTGTGCATCTCTCTCTCTCTCTCTCTCTCTCTCTATCCCTCAGTCTCTCCCTCTCTGTGTGTCTCCTTCGTTCTCCTTCGGTCCATATGTCTTTCTCTCCCCTTCAGACTCTCTCACTTTCTTTCTCGCTCAGTCTCGCTCTTCCTCCCTCAGTCTCTCTTTCTCCCTCAGTCTTTCTGCATCTCTCTCCTTCATTCTCCCTCCCTCAGTCTCTCTCTCCCTCAGTCTCTCTGAATCTCTCTCCTTCATTCTCCCTCCCTCAGTCTCTCCCTCCATCAGTCTCTCTCTCAGTCTCTCTCTTCCTCAGTCTCTATGTCTCTTTCTCTCCCCTTCAGACTCTCTCTCTTGCTTTCTCTCTCCCTCAGTCTCTCCCTCCCTCAGTCTCTCTCTTTCCCTCAGTCACTCTCCCTCTCTCTCTCTGTCTCCTCCGTTCTCCTTCAGTCTCTATCTCTCTATCTCTCCCTCAGTCTCTCTGCATCTCTCTCCTTCATTCTACCTCAGTTTCTCTCTCTTTCTCTCAGTCACTCTCCCCCTCTCTCTCCCTCCCTCTCTCTCTCTCTCTCTCTCTCTCCCTCCCTCAGTCTCTCTCTCTCCCTCAGTCTCTCTGCATCTCTCTCCTTCATTCTCCCTCAGTTTCTCTCTCTTTCTCTCAGTCACTCTCCCCCCCCCCCCCCCCTCTCTCTCTCTCTCTCTCTCTCCCTCAGTCTCTCTGCATCTCTCTCCTTCATTCTCCCTCAGTCTCTCTCTGTCTTTCCCTGTCTGTGAGTGTCTCATACTGATATATTCATGCCAGATCAGCGGCTCGGTGTAGTTCAGACTATATTATTTGTTTCAACTTGTGCATCAAAGTGTCTCCCGTGTCACATTATTATGATTATGTTCCATAGAGTAGCGTGTAACGTGTCTTCTTACTCTCACATGACAGGAACACAGACCTTTGAAGATGGTGTTGTGGAGTGCGCACATGATGTATTTGTAGATAAAAGAGTAAAATACACTTGTTTATCAAGAATGTACCAAACTAACGATATTAGCAGCTTACACATGGACATAAAAACATATTTGGGGAAAATCAGATTTTTTTTAAGACTGTTTATGAGCATAGAAATTCAATGTTGTGTTTGTTGACTCACTTCCTGAGAGCTGGATCATGAGGGTGTCTTTATGAGCTATCAATAAAGTGAGCAGGGAACAGAGCCTTTCTTACATAAATGGATAAGGTTGAAATTTACACCACACCCCTCCCTGTCCAAGAAACAGGAAATTGCATCAAGAGATGTAGTCATACCTCTCCAGAAATGTAAATACCCCTCTCACATATATAACATCCACCTACCTATCATGGATTACCCCAGAGCCCACTGGCTTTATGCCTTTTTTACCTAATTAATTATGCTCTTAGTCATGCTAACAATTTTCAAACTCACATTTATTTGCACACGTGTATATATATATATATATATATATATATATATATATATATATATATATATATATATATATAAATTGTACAATGGTCCTTTAAACGCAAGCTCAATACAGACTATGTAGGGATGGACGTGCAGTGTAGTGCCCTAGCCTATCAGAGACCACTTTTCAGCAGCATGTTGCTAAGAGATGGTAACTGATTGGTTAGTATGAGACGCAGCACAGCAAGTAGAGCAGAGCCTGTCTAAATGAGCTGCTGAGGGCAGACCCAAACTGGGACTATTTGTTTGATTTTAGACAGTAAAAACAGAGCTTATAAAAAACTTCTTAATAACATAAAGTACATAAAAGTAAAAAGGTACACAGGGATATTATATATCTAGTAACATCCATTCATTTAAGTCCAGGTAATATTTAGTACTTATTCATGATGATCCTATATAATAATTATGGGAGGACACGTCCCGCTGAGCCTGTGTGCCTATTTTTGGCCAGTCCTTTCCAGACATGTTCTGAAAAACAAGGATTTATCCGTGTGTGATTCCAAAAACCCAAAACTAATTCCAATAAATGGCTATACGTGCTAGTTAATCTTATTTTTTCCAAACCAATTTGTTATAGAAATGTTATGGTATAATTTGTATTAATTTAAGTGCCGTTCTGACTGTGCGAGAATAAGAGTCTTGACGTTACAGTCTAACTATTAAAAGCCTAGCAAGTATAACAACCCTGAACGGGCCGAATTAATGGGAGCGTGATTACCGTTTCGCCAACATACAAGCGGCTTTGTCAAAGGCTAGGTATTCATTTTTCCTCACCTTACATAAGGGTGAATAGTTGCTCATTTTAGCTCAGAGTATATCACGCTGTAATTATGCTACTATTTGTAGTGTTTTGGGCTGATACATATCAGATATATTATTGCTGATTAACTGTTTTATTCACATTTCAAGTCCTTTTGCATTTACATAGTTCACATTTAATGTGCTTTAAATGATATCGGTTTCTCCACAACATTGTATGAATGATTAGATATTTATAGTTTCTCTATATGAGAGACTGACCGCTATATCTCTATGTCGATATTCTATATCAAGTTTATTCAGATATTGGTACTTGGTATTTTTCATTTATAGAGTGAACATGTATGTTTATACTTCTTTAATTCAGCACGTCACTGTTATTCATATGTGTTTAGTAAATATGTCGTACCATTATTGTAGGGCTATCAGCCAGCTGTTGGGGCTTTAACCTAGTTATGCCTTCCAGAAAGGGGGTATCACTTTGAGATCATAGACTTTCCTTACAGCATTTGGAGTCTTAAGGTCTATTACTTGGCCTTTGGTGACACTTATTTTAATCTAATGTATTCTACCCTATAATAAAAAATGGGAAAACTAGTAACAGAATAAGTAATAGAGCTTAAGTCTCCATATTATTATAGCTTGTTTTACTTCCGGGTCACTACCTTGTGTACCTTTATGAAGCTGTAAGGTATACCATGTAGGGTCACCCAAGATGGGCCGGTCCGTGTAGAGAGGTCAGACATTTCTTCGCTCCACTTGAAAAGGAACTGGCATCCCACTCTAGTATTTTTGCCAAGATAACCTTATGGATAAGCACAACCTGAGACATGGTGTACTGTTGTCCATGTGGCCATGGGGAGTTGGGCATGACTAACAAACAACAACAATACTACTCTAGGACCTTCATTTTCACAAAAGGACACAGGCAAACATCAAATACAAACAACAATAAACATATTTTTATGATTAAACATTAAAATCCGCTTGTGGTATGAATACTGCAGCCAGTTATGAATACCCAATGCTGTATATGAATGATATAAGCCCTGCAGTTGCTCTGGTGACAATGTGCCTTTAATAACCTCCACTTGAACACAGCGCTCTCTCCTCAGTTCACGCACTCTCGGGATTTGCGTCTCTGCTCACCCTTTTGCCATTTGGCTGTACAATAAAAGAATGCAAATCTAGATATTGTGAGCAGCTGCTTCCCTGCATGTGCACGTGTCCCACTCCTCTGTATATCACCCGGCCCCATGATGGAGTTTATTGTGGGATTAGATCCGCTGAGCGATGCCAACCGGCCGGCTCCGAACTGCAATCTCATGTTGTGCTCTCTAATGGGAAAATATATTTTCTGTTTTTCTATTTACGTTTAAAAGGCAACTATGGGCATATAGAACTACCCCTAAGAATATGGTAAAATGTTCTTAGAAGGTAACAAAATACATCTTCTAACTTATTACCTTAAATGCAATTATGTTTCAGTGGAATCTACCATTTTGGTTTCCGCTGAGGAAAACGTGAATGCAGAGTGTCCTAGCCTATCAGAGACCACATCTAAACAGCATGTTCACTGATTGGTTAGTACAAAACCCAGTATAGCAGAGTATGTGTCTTTATGAGCAGCAGAGGACAGTCCCAAGCAGGGACTATTTTTTTCATTTTATGCAGTAAAAACAGGATTTAGAAGCACTTTTTAATAAGTACATAAGTATAAGTATATTATATACCTAATAAAATCCAGAAACCTTCCATGTGTTGCCTTTACTATTAGAGTCTGTTACACCACTCTCATATACACTAAGAATAAGAAAAAGTGCTACTTAATAATCTCCATTAGAAAAAGAACATTTTGAAAATTAGGGTCAACACCCCTCCAAACCCAGGCTAAATTAGCATTAATTTCATAATTTGTTTTGGGCAATATGGTTAGCTGAAACTTTTGATTGCAACTCTGGGTTTCCTGTGTATGCCACAAAGCAGCCTGGGATATGTCAAAAGCAGCAGGGAGTCCTATCCAAGCAGTCACTTGGGGGCTGACATCAGTGCTCTCCTATCGGCTGAGGAAGAAACAGCAGGTGAAAAATGGGTTAAAATTGATTTCTAATGCTGCATGCTGATTGGGTGGGATCAGGGGCCAGTGTAGACACCCTTGGTGCTGTCAACATAATCATTAGAGGGATTTTATGAGATGTGCTGCATACATAAAGGCTGATTTTTGCCTATAGAGTGCAGAAATCTATTAATCCATGAATCTTGGATATGCCTTTAGGAAATATGTATATTATGTTTTTAATGCTGTAAAGATTAAAAATAATTGAAAATCCTTGATCTTCCATTGACAACATAAAATAACATATAAATAGAGTTATTTCTGGGAGTCATTTACAGCAGTACAATCAGGGACAGTAATTAGCAACAACTCTCAGACCTTAATATGGTCACACTATACACCACATCTATTTGTTTTTACAAAATTACTAACATTCACAGTGTGAATGTTAGTAATTAGTCATTTGGAATGTTAGTAATTTTGAAAAACATCCGCTAGCTGGCGCTGCCGATATTCCGGTGCCATATCATAGAGTCAAGGCTTAGGTAAACTATTAGGGTTGGGGTTAGGGCGAGTGTTAGTTCAAGGGTTAGGCTAAAATGATAAGCTTAGAACTTCTCTCACATTTCGGCAGCACTGCAAAATATCGCCAGTGCCATCTAACCGTTGGAGGCCGCACTGCAGCATCGGACCTGTCCTGACACCATAACAGGATAGATACAATAATTTTACAAGATTTAAAAATCTACTTTTTTAAATGCACGTATCAAAGAATATATGGGTTATATGGGTGTTCTAGGTCATTTTAATTATAATCATTGTCAAGAGGAGGGAGCAGCTGCACCGACCAATGAATGGATCCCACCGGTTGGGTCCTCTCCTCTGCAGGTTTCTGTATATTGGTGCCTAGATTCCCTGGCAAGAGGCGGCTTCAGGACCTGGGCAAGATGGCAGTTAGTAAGTGACTGTCCCAAGCACTGAATAGCTTTAGTCACAATAACGTATTTTGAAAGTGTATGTTTTAAATATTACTGATTTTTGCCTATAGAGTGCAGAAATGTATTAATCTTGGATATGCCTTTAGGAAATATGTATAATGTTCTGGTCCCATTCATCTAAGCTCATGAGCCAAACAGCACTTTGTCTCATCCAGAAAGCTTATGTTCACTTTTGTCACTGTTGCCCTGACAACCTGCACCACCACAGCACTTCACTTCAAGACTCTCCTACATCAAAGCTTTAGTCACATTAACGTATTTTGAAAGTGTATGTTTTAAATATAACAAAAGCTTATTTTGGCATGAAAAAAAACTTTAAATGACCATGATGATGGTTCAGCTTTTGCAAATCTTAAAATCAGTATGAACAACTATTTTAGTTATTAAAAAAGTTGATGTTTTGTAAGAAAATTTATACTAAGAATAGCAGTTTTTCTTGATCTTGAGACTACAGTTCCATCCTTTTACAGACAGTGGCAGAGCCTATTTCCCTGCCACTAATTACTGTATATTGGGCACATTTAGAATGTAGCCTACTTTGGGTATGCAGCAATGAGGCATCTGCAGCTACTTATTCTCCACACCGTGCCACAGTTTGCAAAAAGATGGAAGGATCACCAGCCTAATCTTAATGGCAAAACTAGCTGTTTTCAGTGTAGGCTTTCATACAAAAGATCAGTCACAATACATTGTTTAGACTGATTTTTACTACCCATTTCCCTCCCTTCTTCCCCTCCTTTACCTTTTATTCTTTTACCCCTTTATTATATTTCCCTCCCTTCTTCCCCTTCTCCCCCTCCTTTCCCTTTTATTCTCTGCCCTTTTAATCCTTTACCCTTTTATTTTATTCTCCTTCCCCTCCCTTCCCTTTTATTCTCTGCCCTTTTATTCCTTTACCCCTTTCTGTTCTTCCCCCTCCCTTCTTCTCCTTC